>JAAVTG010000490.1:0-31338 GCA_011947345.1 Phytophthora quininea
CTCTTCAACATTTGCTCTTCAGGCTGCAGCCGCGTCAGCAACGATACCAGCAGCAGAGAACGTAAACTTCCCGACCTGGACTGTGGGCGTGCAAGGTTGAGAGCCGCGGTCTGTGAACTGGACGCCTTGGCGAGCCGCCTCATCCATCAGCAGGCTGCGAACCCGCGCCACATCCTCTTCACTGCTGCCTCCATACACCACGTGGCGGGCACGAGTACCAAAACACGCCACCCCGCCAAGGTCAGGACGGGCATACATTGAATCCACAAAGGCGTAGAACTGCCTGTTGTTCGCATTGGTTGTGAACGCGCAGTAGAACGGACTGCCTGCCATGGCATCGAGCTTCACCTGAGCGTCATTGTCGTCCACAGCACTACTCAAATACCACTCTAAATTGCGGAAAGTGTCGGGCGTGCAGGATCGTCCCAAGCCCATGGCGTTGCGGGACTCCGAGTACGTCTCCACCAGTTGACGGAACTCCGACGGCTTGCGCTTGGCAAAGGGCATCTTCAGTAGGCGCTTCTCCAGCAGCTCCAACACCTCGCGGGCCTGCGGTTTTCTGTCGATGGAAGTGCCGAGTCGAGCCGCCCCCACCACGAACTTGGCGAAGGTTAGATCTGTATCGCAGAGCTTCCGTACCGAAGCAAGAGCTGGGACGGCAATAGCAGCATGATCCACTCGATGCAGTTTCTGCATCATGTGGATCACCTGGCAGGATTCAGCCGAGACGGCAGCACGGAGTCCACGATCGGTCGAGTTCAGTCTGCTAGGGTGAGAGAGCACCTCGACCAATCCTTCCAGTCTTTCGATCGCCGCGCAGGCGCGTTGGACGTCCTCGGTTTTATCGTTGGCTGGGATGGTCGGGTCTCGCAGACGAGCAAAGATCGCCGCCGTGTTTGCAAGAGTATCCCCGAGTATCGCCTTCTCAGAACTACCTTCAACAGTATCACTACTCTTCGAGTCAGACAACAGCAAACTCTTCAGTAAGTCCGTCACTTCCGCTGATTCGTCCACCGGTGCACTCTGCGTGGGCGCTGAGGAAGTCGTCCCCTTTGCTTTGCCCTTCTTCCCCTTTTACCTTTCTTCCCTTCTTTTGTTTGACCCGACGGCATTTTCGAACGCACGGCGTCGCTCCTCGTCGCGCTGTGTGGATATGGATTGCCGCATGCGGTCAGCACGCACATTGCTCTCGTGCCGAAACACACCGTCGCGTGGTCTCGCTCCTTCACATCTCGCTTGGCTTCTCTCAATAACCGCAATCGACGCCTCGATTTTGCGGGCCCACGTACGATCGGATGTCACGTCACACACGCGTCGACCATGGCCGTCTTTAATACGAAGGTCGGCACCGAAGAGAGCAAGCAGCTCGTACATACTGCGATGGCCATATTTAACAGCCAGATGGGCCAGTGTTTCTTTCGTGTGGTATGTGGGGTGTTCAGGTCCAGTAGATTGTCTGCCTCGAGAATGATTCGAACAATGTCCTCATGGCCCGCGATAGCCGCGCTGTGCACAGCCATCGTGTTGCAAAGCATCTTTCGGGGCATTCGCAAGTCCCTTTGGCGAGGCTCCTTTCGGCAGTGAATCGCCGGCTGAAAGTTGAGCGCACCCAACTGGATCATAAACTCCACTAAGCCGGCATCATGTGCAGGCCCAGCGGCGGCCTGGTGGAGCAGTGAACAGAGGTCATCACGTGTAGCTTGCGAGAAATCTGTCGGATCGAATGTGCTCGGATCAGTGCCCGACACTGTGCAAAGCGACACCATGACCAGCAACTCTGGGTCCTTTTTAATTTCCGCCTTGATGTAATTCATCTCGTCGCTAGAAAGAGGACCCTCGCTTTCTTCAAGCAGGTCCATCAGGTCAGAGAACGTTTGCTCGCGATTTTTACCTTTCGTCCACTTCTTGAACGAAGCTGTGCCAAACTCTTGGTCGACAAAGTCTGGCCGAGACGAGAACGTAAAGTACTTCTGTTCACAGACGAGAGAAGGCGTTGCAAACTTGGCTGTAATCACAGCCGCAACCTTCCTGCACATGACTCGTACCTCTTCGCCGTCCAGTACCCCCGCTTGAACGATACGATTACCTGCCGGAAGCGCTCTTAAATCCAGCGTTCCATCTTCCTGAAGAGCATCCATAAGCGGAATCAAGTGCATCATCACCGCATCTTCCAACGCACGATTGATTCGATACTGGCGAGATTCACCAGGCGTATGGCGAGCGATGTACTCGTCGTGGTACTGGCGCCGCCCCAACGCATCGCACATCTCGGTGAATGCGTCGGTAAGATCGTCATTCAGCTTCAGCATGTCCCGCGACAGAACTCGCGACTCGAAAAGCTCTTGCGAGCAAATGTCCGCAGCTTTACATAGCATCGCCTTTGATGAAACACCGCCCAGCACAGACTTGTCATCTTCGGTAATAAGTCGGAAGATTTTCGACAAGTCTCTCTGGTGGAGCGCCGTTCGCACTTTGACGCCTTCTCTACCAGCAGGCGGCGTCACGCCTCGATACATTGCATCGACTGAAGTCGCGGTCATATGAGAGCTTAACAAGTACGTGCGATTGTACGAACCGTGCACTGCGGCTTCTCGTGAAGGCGTGAAGATCATTTGGTCGTAGATCTCGAGCACGTCATCGAAAAAGGGATGCGTCGAACGAAGCCTTGCTGCACCAGCGCGTTGTACAAGTGGCCGAACGCACGGAACCTTGACGTCACCATCAGCACTTCACCCGCTGCGTGTAGATACTGCAAATGATAATCTAGCATCAATAGCCCCGCCATCAACGGATTGTATCGGGCTAGGTTGTGGATGCGGCTCGACTGCTTGATTTCTCCAGCGCAGTTTTTGAGAATATCGTGGATCTCCTGGTCAGCCGTATGTACTGCGCGTTTGGCGACGGTGGCCTCCATGTTCTTCATCAATTCTGTGGAGTGCTTAAACGTGAGACTCACATTACGACTGAGACCACCGTTTCCTTGCAGCGCAGCGACAGATTTGAGCCAGCAAATGCACGCGAACACCACCGGAACTGTAACCTTACGCGACGTAAAATACTCGTCCATCAACACCATAAAGGACCCAGCAAGCCCCGATGACTGGTATCTCCTCATCCCAGTCGCAGCTTTGGTCACGAGTATCTGGTTATACAGCAAGGGCAACTGCTGAAGGAGGAAGACCACCATGTTGCTGTGGTCTGGGAGCACATACTGCGGAGTTCGCTCCTCTCCGTAGTTCTCGCCAAAGAATCCGTCCCGAAGGATCATCGTCGTCCGAGCTTCCGTCGGGATCGCGGAAGTGAAACTCATCAGAGTGCTCCCCACACTGATAAAGTCGATGAGTAGCATCCCAGGAGCGAACTGGTACGTCCCGTTCCTTTGGAAGCTCTCCCAGAAGTTTGTAACAGCAGTCGCCGCTTGCATCATGAAATTAGCAGGCGCTCTATCCATAACGATGGTAATAAAGTCCTCCGCCGTCTTCAGCGCTGGGTATCTCAGCTGCAGTCTGGCTGTCAGTGCCTGCGCATTCTCCATGGCCAATTTGACCGCTACCGTGGCCTCCACCATAGTGCGCTGCTGTTTCTTGACCTGGTCGTAGACTGTAAAGACCCTCAACGAGCTCCTCCAGCTCTAGGAAGAAGTAGACCGCCTCCAGTCGCAGATCCTCCGCGAAGGCCTCATTGAAGAGCTGCGCCCTGTGTTGCTTGACGCTCTTGGGCGTGTCCTTGTCCTGCTGCGTCTCCAGACTCTGCTCGTCCGGGAAGAAATCCTCGTCGACCTGCAGCACCTCGTAGTAGTTCTCAAACTTGCGGCTCTGCGCCGTGTCGTCCCCTTGCTGCTGCTCCACCGTCAGCAGCGCCGAGTGCCAGCTCTTAAGCAGCTCCAGGAAGTGCTGGTGGCTTTGCTGCTGGCGCTCGCTGGCTCGGCCATCGGCCGCGAAGAAGGCAGACACGTGCTCCCGCAGAGTGATGGCGCACTGACAGGCCGCCAACGCCTTGGGCAGTTGGCTCAGCAGCCGCGGTGTGAGGCTCGTGGGCTCGCGCGCGATGTCCCGCACCACGTCGCTGAATGCATCCAGCTCCACGCAGCCGCCCATCTGGCGCCCTCTGCCCCGCGCGCAGCAGCCAGTCCAGGAAGAAGGCGGTGGCGCGCTTGTACCGCGCGTACTTGCTGGTCGGGAAGCTCGGCGCCATCGGAGATCCTGGAGAACTTGACGTGCACTACACTACTGGAATCAGAGCTGGTATTATCAGATTTTTTTCGATCAATGAAGTCTTGGGTTTTGCACAGCATATCACCAACTCACCAAGCGTTGTGAGAAGCACGCGGACGACAGCAGTGTCCGGACCTCTGGGCATGGTCGATAACCCCATCTGCAGCTGCAGCTGTTGCAGTGCGTGAATGCTGCACAACGAGCCGACAATTCACGCTTTGCAGGCGCGCATGAGTGGGTACGAAATGCGTTGAGGTTGTTGGATGCAGCAACAATGCTGCTCCATGACCGATATGAAGGAGATGGGGTAGACTGCTAGAACTACACATGGAGTCGCCTGAAGGCACACCAAGTTGGGCAGGAAATGTCCAACAGTAGCACTACCAGCCCAATCCTCTAGTTGAGCCTGAAAGACAAAATTATTCGTACACGACAGCAAAATGGCACAGAGCGAGTTCGAGCACATGAAAGCACAACGCCTGTGAGACCTCGCGTAGGGCATGCAGGGGCAAATGCTGTGGGCAGCGCCACCACTCGATGTACACAAACGAATTGCGGGCGGCTCAAAGCTTGTTAAAAAAATAGGTGATTTGTTCATTCAGGTCTCGCGGTAAGCAGTCGCCAATCCAAGTCCTCCACCCCCAACACGTGAGCACCACATCGTGCATGGCAAACTCCACAATAAGGATTGTATAAGTGAAACTAACATTGATTTGGCTGCTCGCCTTTCGCGGACACCCCGCAGAGCTAGCTAGGGTTCTACTACCCTGGTACTATCATCGTAGTACCGAGCCGACACCGAGGCCACTGCAGTGCTTACTGCTCGCGCTTCGAGTCGTACTCGGCCTGGATCTCCTCGGCCGACTTGCCCGACGTCTCCGGCACCATCTTGAGCGCCAGCAGGTAGAAGAGCGCCAGCAGCACCACGAACGGCACGTACGCGTAGTCGTTCAGCGCGTCCGAGACGTACGGGTACGATACGCCAACGATCAGGTTGCACAGCCAGTTGATGCCGATGCAGAGCGACGACGCGCTGGCGCGGATCGAGTCCGGGAAGATGTCGGCCGTCATGACCCACACGAGCGGGCCCAGCGTCACGCCGAACACGATCACGTACAGCGCCGTGAAGACGATCGACAGCGTAGACACGTCCACGATGAAGGCCAGCGTCATGCCCACCGACATGACCACCATGCCCGAGAGGCCCCACAGGATCATGTTGCGCGCGCCGAAGCGGTTGGCCAGCACGCCCGTGAAGAAGGCCGGGAAGATGTTGATGAAATCGATGATGAGCGTGCCCACGCGCGAGTCCGAGATGCCCGCGTCCGAGAAGATGCTCCCGAGTAGTAGAAGACGGCGTTGATGCCCGACAGCTGCTGCGAGCACGACAGCAAGATGCCCGTCAGGAGCTGCATGCGGTAGCGCGGCGCGAACATGGACTCCGTCTTGGGGGTCGCGTCGATCAGACCCTCCTCGGCGCTCGTCTTGGCCACCTCGAGCCACGACAGAGCCGTCTGCACATGCTCCTCGCCGTACAGGCGCGCGATCACCTGCTTGGCCTCCTCCTTGCGGCCCTTGGTCAGCAGCCACGCGGGCGACTCGACGCACATCGACGGCGCCAGCAGCAGGTAGACGACGGCCAGCACCACGGGGAACGCCGCCAGGTAGCGCCAGCCGCTGCTCGTGTTGGCGAAGAAGAAGCAGATCGCCGGCACCAAGATACCGATGGTCGTGAAAATCTGCAGGCCCAGGCCCAGCGTGTTGCGCATGTGCGGCGGCGACAGCTCGTTCACGTAGCCGCCGATCGTGGCCGTGGCCGTGCCGGACGCGATGCCGGCGATGAGGCGGCCCAGCGCGAACAGCCAGACGTTCGACACGGACGCCTGCACCACGCCGCCCACGATCATGAAAACGCAGTTGCCCATCAGAGCCTTCTTGCGGCCGAACTTGTCGCTGAAGTGGCCGCAGCACAGCGAGCCCACCATGGCGCCGAAGATCCAGGCGTTCACGGCGAACGTCCACTCGAGCTTCGAGTGGCCCGGGAACATGAGGCACGTGTCCTCGGCCACGGGGCGCGCGTTGCACTGGTCCGTGTCGTTGTACTGCGACAGGTTCATTTGCGAGGTGGACCAACCGCTCTGGAACGGCTGCATCCACGACAGCAGCGCGCTCGTGTACAGGATGGCTTTGGGCTTGATGAGGCGCGCCGCGGCCTTGTTGGCCTCGTCGAAGGCGGTGACGGGCTTGGGCGACCCCGCCTGCGCGTACGCGTCGTTGTCGGCCATGCTACTTGACTGGTTGACTTGTTTGGGACTGGGTCAATTGGAAAGTGAGCTGCTCGTGGCCGTTTGCTGGAGGCGGTACCGCACTCACCGTCGCGGTCACCGCTGTTGGCTGGCGCTAACGATCGAGGCCGTGAAAGGGATCGGCCACGTTGAACTTTGGGGCCGGCAAGGGATCCGCTCGCCGCAGAGAACCGCGAGCTTCAGCGCCGGCTGGCGATTGAAAGTGTGCACGGGCTTTCAATCTCGGACGAGCACACCGCGCTAGACTTGGCCCAGGCGTGAATCCGGTCTGCTTGGAACCGTGTATCGCGGGATCCAAGTGCAGAAACGGTCGCGAGTCGCCGTTGTGTTAACAAGATTTGACGACGTCACGAGCACGATCGCGGGGCACTGCGCGGCACTTGATTCATGCCGCATGCTTGCACGCAGCATTACATCCAACTTTGCACTCCAGAGTCGGGAGTCCAAAGCACCAGGGAGAGGATGCAAAGACTCTGACAGAGTCTGCATTGCAGACGACAGCAAGCGCCGTGGTGGTAATTGTACCGTACCGCATCGTACCGTACGCGTACTGGAATTTGGGCTGACTCAGGTTGTACTAAATTCTGGCCTTGTCTCATGATCTATTTTGATTCTGTATACTTTTTTTTGCCAAAAATGCTACTACCGGTCGTACATGTATCAATCGCTTTGGTTGGTTGTTGGTGCTCCTGCTATGTATCTACCACGCTGCTCCATGACGCTGCAGCACTTCGTTAGAATACGCTGTTGCCTGCAGCGGCGGCAGAAATCTTCAGCGTTCGTTCACAATCTACCTCCCCTACCTCCTGTTTGCTATTCTAATGTACCTCGTGCGACCCGTGGAAATCTAGCGGAAGCCGGTGTTTGTATCAAAAAGACAAGGAGAAATAGGCAACGCTGCTGCCCAACAGCTTGCGCGCAAAAAGAACAGCTTCAGAAACCCGCGTTTGTAGCACTCCTAGTGTCCTGTCGGCTCGGCTTAAGTGCTCATGCTCCCTACAGCCTACCGGTTGAAGCAGCTAGAAAACATCCGCGGGCCGAGAAGGGGTTCAGGAGTGGCAAATGGACTGTAATGTCCTGGAACAGCGCGACGGATCCGCAGCGAGAAGAGTGCTCCGTCGCCACTGGAGATCGCGTTGGATACCACCGTAGACAGCGACCCGGCCCAATGGCACTACAGCACCCCGCCACCAATGTGATGTGCTACCGAGTTTGACACGGGAAGCCGGCACCACCTCGCGTGTCTGGGCGCGACCCTAAAGTCGCCCACGACTTCAAAAACGTCAATTTGATGGCCAAGCTCCACTTCAAATCGCAGCACTATCGACGCCGATCGCCATACGGCTGCACACGAAAACGCAACATACAGTGCCGTGGCGAAAGGCCGCGTGCCGGCAATCAAGTGAGCCCGATCCTGCCTGCCGGTCCAGGTGTACTACCGCTGCAAGACCGCAATTCTGACAGCCCAACCATTGCCACTTTCCAATTGACCCAGTCCCAAACAAGTCAACCAGTCAAGTAGCATGGCCGACAACGACGCGTACGCGCAGGCGGGGTCGCCCAAGCCCGTCACCGCCTTCGACGAGGCCAACAAGGCCGCGGCGCGCCTCATCAAGCCCAAAGCCATCCTGTACACGAGCGCGCTGCTGTCGTGGATGCAGCCGTTCCAGAGCGGTTGGTCCACCTCGCAAATGAACCTGTCGCAGTACAACGACACGGACCAGTGCAACGCGCGCCCCGTGGCCGAGGACACGTGCCTCATGTTCCCGGGCCACTCGAAGCTCGAGTGGACGTTCGCCGTGAACGCCTGGATCTTCGGCGCCATGGTGGGCTCGCTGTGCTGCGGCCACTTCAGCGACAAGTTCGGCCGCAAGAAGGCTCTGATGGGCAACTGCGTTTTCATGATCGTGGGCGGCGTGGTGCAGGCGTCCGTGTCGAACGTCTGGCTGTTCGCGCTGGGCCGCCTCATCGCCGGCATCGCGTCCGGCACGGCCACGGCCACGATCGGCGGCTACGTGAACGAGCTGTCGCCGCCGCACATGCGCAACACGCTGGGCCTGGGCCTGCAGATTTTCACGACCATCGGTATCTTGGTGCCGGCGATCTGCTTCTTCTTCGCCAACACGAGCAGCGGCTGGCGCTACCTGGCGGCGTTCCCCGTGGTGCTGGCCGTCGTCTACCTGCTGCTGGCGCCGTCGATGTGCGTCGAGTCGCCCGCGTGGCTGCTGACCAAGGGCCGCAAGGAGGAGGCCAAGCAGGTGATCGCGCGCCTGTACGGCGAGGAGCATGTGCAGACGGCTCTGTCGTGGCTCGAGGTGGCCAAGACGAGCGCCGAGGAGGGTCTGATCGACGCGACCCCCAAGACGGAGTCCATGTTCGCGCCGCGCTACCGCATGCAGCTCCTGACGGGCATCTTGCTGTCGTGCTCGCAGCAGCTGTCGGGCATCAACGCCGTCTTCTACTACTCGGGCAGCATCTTCTCGGACGCGGGCATCTCGGACTCGCGCGTGGGCACGCTCATCATCGATTTCATCAACATCTTCCCGGCCTTCTTCACGGGCGTGCTGGCCAACCGCTTCGGCGCGCGCAACATGATCCTGTGGGGCCTCTCGGGCATGGTGGTCATGTCGGTGGGCATGACGCTGGCCTTCATCGTGGACGTGTCTACGCTGTCGATCGTCTTCACGGCGCTGTACGTGATCGTGTTCGGCGTGACGCTGGGCCCGCTCGTGTGGGTCATGACGGCCGACATCTTCCCGGACTCGATCCGCGCCAGCGCGTCGTCGCTCTGCATCGGCATCAACTGGCTGTGCAACCTGATCGTTGGCGTATCGTACCCGTACGTCTCGGACGCGCTGAACGACTACGCGTACGTGCCGTTCGTGGTGCTGCTGGCGCTCTTCTACCTGCTGGCGCTCAAGATGGTGCCGGAGACGTCGGGCAAGTCGGCCGAGGAGATCCAGGCCGAGTACGACTCGAAGCGCGAGCAGTAAGCACTGCAGTGGCCTCGGTGTCGGCTCGGTACTACGATGATAGTACCAGGGTAGTAGAACCCTAGCTAGCTCTGCGGGGTGTCCGCGAAAGGCGAGCAGCCAAATCAATGTTAGTTTTCACTTACCGGTATTGCTTTCTTGTGGTGCTTGCCGTTTGGTGCTGGTGGTTGCGTTGGTTGCTTGGCTGTGTAAATACTATTCAGATCAGCAAACATACCGTACTGCATGGCCACAGTATCTTTTGTAACGATAGTATTTTTCAAGTATTATACATGTACGTGAAGTATGCTACTTCGTACTTCGAAGTACTATACAGGACTACAGAAGCCCGGAAGCAAGTCACGGGGAAAAATGCAATCGACTTGCATCCGCGGGGAAGGTACCGGTATCGGAGAGATTATGTGGCAGTTTTCTTATAGCAATTAACTGCAGCACGGTGAGGCCCGTTGCTTCCCGGTTATTCTTACACCCGTACACCGTACACAGTAGAGAGAATAAAGTTGATAAACTTGATGGGAACAACTGGTCTAGTTAGTTGACAAACTATCAGGTATGTAGCAAAGTCATCTGGTGTTCAAATTGCTTGCTGGGCGGAGGTAAATTTCGCATTTGTGCATTATTACCTGTAGTAATGTTCACTAGTGCTTTTACTCTCGCTTCGGTCGGGTCGCGTTTACTTGCAAGGGTTGCCGTACTTGCAGCTCTGGATGCAGCAGTAATTGAAGTCCCATGTGGTCTTCGTCTTGCAGCACGCGGTCATTCGCGCAGCAAGATCTCCGCCGTAGAAGCTGTAGCCACATTCTGCGATCGCGCACGATGGCTCGCCTTCGGCTTGAGCAGAGGAGGCGGTCACGGCGACGAGGAGGACGACGAAGGAAGCGAAGTTCATTGTGAGCTGCTTGGTCGGCAGCTCGGCCGCGGTGGTTGTTGAGATTGACTTGGCAAAAAGCGGAATGAGTTGGTGGGGAACTCTCACGGTGGATGTTCAACAAGATAACACGAAGTATTATTAATAATAGCTTGAGTTGATGATTGTTCGCTTCCAGAACGAAAACTCTCCTGCAGGATTTGACGTTTACTCTGTGTTTGCGGCTTTCATTTTTCTCTGCATCTACAAGCGAAATCGCACGTGGTACTCACACGGTAACACCCGACACTTTCCAGCTGCTTTATGGTTGTACAACAGAAAAACAGGCGTTAAAACCCATATCTTCGCTGCTGTTGCATCACCGTAAGTTTTGGCAACGTTTTACCACATGAGCTAGGAAAACACGGTAAACTAGTATTTGACTAATACGTGATATTATAACCACACCGCGCTCTAAGCAGGCGATCGGGCGATAACAAATGTAATCGTCAGAGAAAAATGAAAGCCGCAAACACAGAGTAAACGTCAAATCCTGCAGGCGAGTTTTCGTTCTGGAAGCGAACAATCATCAACTCAAGCTATTATTAATAATACTTCGTGTTATCTTGTTGAACATCCACCGTGAGAGTTCCCCACCAACTCATTCCGCTTTTTGCCAAGTCAATCTCAACAACCACCGCGGCCGAGCTGCCGACCAAGCAGCTCACAATGAACTTCGCTTCCTTCGTCGTCCTCCTCGTCGCCGTGACCGCCTCCTCTGCTCAAGCCGAAGGCGAGCCATCGTGCGCGATCGCAGAATGTGGCTACAGCTTCTACGGCGGAGATCTTGCTGCGCGAATGACCGCGTGCTGCAAGACGAAGACCACATGGGACTTCAATGACTGCTGCGTCCAGAGCTGCAAGTACGGCAACCCTTGCAAGTAAACGCGACCCGACCGAAGCGAGAGTAAAAGCACTAGTGAACATTACTACAGGTAATAATGCACAAATGCGAAATTTACCTCCGCCCAGCAAGCAATTTGAACACCAGATGACTTTGCTACATACCTGATAGTTTGTCAACTAACTAGACCAGTTGTTCCCATCAAGTTTATCAACTTTATTCTCTCTACTGTGTACGGTGTACGGGTGTAAGAATAACCGGGAAGCAACGGGCCTCACCGTGCTGCAGTTAATTGCTATAAGAAAACTGCCACATAATCTCTCCGATACCGGTACCTTCCCCGCGGATGCAAGTCGATTGCATTTTTTCCCGTGACTTGCTTCCGGGCTTCTGTAGTCCTGTATAGTACTTCGAAGTACGAAGTAGCATACTTCACGTACATGTATAATACTTGAAAAATACTATCGTTACAAAAGATACTGCGGCCATGCAGTACGGTATGTTTGCTGATCTGAATAGTATTCGCAGTTCGTAACGAAGTGTCGTTTATCCCATGTTTTGTCACAAACGGTAAAAATACCGATACCTCATAGTAAAATCAAGATAAACCGCGCCATACAAATGTCAAGTATAGCTTTTGTCACGTACCGGTTTTTGACCGGTTTCCAATAGTGAAATCAAGATGTTTTCGCTTCGAAAACTCAGATGCCCCCGAGCACGTTGGTGTGGCCCACGTGAACTGACTGCTACTTTTCCTCAAAACTCTCCATACAAGCCAAGTCAAAGGGAGATTTCTGCAGGAAAGTTGGCGCGCATGACGGCGGCTTCTGGAGCTCGCGGCGGTAGCCGTTTCATTGCTGCTTTTGCGTCCGAGCGCTAGAGCGGCGAGCAGGTACGAGTGCCCAGGCTTACATCTCCGCCTGCACCACCCCCACTGACGTGTATGCAGCAGACTTGACCGGCTGAAGAGGTGCAAGCGGGTACATTCAAGGCGCCGCCGCCGATAGCGTGGGTAGGTACCGTGCTTTGATGCGTTCGTGGCCAGGTCCTTACAAGTTCATGTCCAGGACGAACTTGTGGTGTCTAAAGAGCGTGGTTGAGGCTCACCACAGTGCGCCATGACCACTACATCGAGAAAACGTCATGACTCGTCGGATGAGGAAGACCTCCTCAAGCACCTAGACGTCGCATTCATACGTGAGTAGTGTCGAGAACGGCAGCAAAGATCCAGGGCCCGCAAGCGAGTGAAAAGGGAGTGCAGCCGTCTTCTGCAGCCCGTGAGTGATGACGTCCAAGATCGCTGCGCACAGGAGCTTCGAAAAGCATTAGGTGCTGAGGGTCTGGATGAAAGTGTGTGCAGTGTATGCGATCGACTGGTATTGGTTCAGGATATCATTCGGAGAGAAGATAACGATTGGAGATATATCAAGACTCTACAGAAGGTCCTGGGAACCCGTGATGAATCCATTTCTGACAAGCACGTGCGACAGTATCAAGCTCCACCCCACATCAGCGGGTTGGAGGACGTTCTTGTATCCTCTCGTGGCATACATTGCTATGTTGATCGCACTGGATACCCCAGTGCTTGGATTGGTACTTGGAAGGATTGCATGACCAGCTTACGTGAAAACAAACTTCCTAAATTCGCTATCAAAAATGGATTTTACGTTGGAAGGTTGTCAAAGCGTCTTCATGACCTCACCTTACCGGAGCGCTTTATTTCTCAGCTTGCGAATTTGGCGGCCATCACCCGGGTGATGCGAGGCGGGTTTCATCGTTGCATCCGGTCTCATTGCTTCGCTTTCGATTGCACGCCGGGGCCACCTATCACATTGCTACCGCGCTCGATTGATGGTGCTTCGTCGTATCGAGAGGTGTTGGTGGGTGAGTTCACAGACAACCAAGTGAAAAAGGTGAAAAAGTTGCATCGCATTCGGAATCAGCACGTGAAGGATGTCTTCAATTTTTACAAGACTTAAAATCACCTGTACAGCGATGTTGCTTCTAATGGCGAGGCTCTTGCTGCACAGTATTCTGATGAAGAGATTGAACACCATTTCGTCGAGCATGTTGATGAAGACGGCACCTCCTTGAGCGATAGCATGTCGACTGAGCTGGAATCCGTTCGTGGTCAGACTGACACTTGGGCTGTTAGCAATGACGATGAGTCTACTGTTCTAGAACGACGTATTGGTCTACTAGACGATACCTTACGCCTACCCGCTGACGAAAACCAGTTTGTTAGTGAAGTTGGTGGACAGGAAAACAAGGAGAGGTCATTTTTGGTTCGAAGGTCCAACCAGTTTTCCCATGACGTGAATGGAGATTTGCTTGCTCGGCTTTTTCGCACCTGTTTCCTTTTGGGCGTGGACATCCTGGTGAAAAACGCAGAGTTGCCGTTTCGTTAAAAGAAGCAATCAAATACTACATTGCCTTGAGTAGTAGGCAATTTGCTGAAGATGAGCTTTTGCGCTTGTGGCGTTCGACCGTTTGGCATTGCAGAACATGTACATTCAAAATTCAGTCAGATGCAAGCGGTTTCCGCAGCTATTCAATGGATTTGAGAGTATTGGTGTCGACCAACTGGGCCAGGCATTGATAGATAACGAGCGAAGAAGACAGGGATGCTTGCCTTGCACGAACAAGATTGATGGTACTGCCGGCTGCTTTCTGAAGTCTGTTGAGACCGCGTCTCGTGCTGTTTGGGAAGCAACGGTGAGCGCTCGCAGTGCCGCCAGAGGGCCTTTGCTTACCAGGCGCGATTCGGACAGCCGGCTCTGTTTGTTACGCTCACACCCAACATCGGAAATTCTTTCGCAATGGCTCAATATACTGGCATTACCTCGGTTCAGAGTTTGTTTGACGTACTGGAAGCCCGATTGCCGAGTAAGGCGGAGCTTCGTGAAGCCAGTCTTGGCAATGACTGTGCCTCAGCACGTTTGTTTATGAGGCAGGTAGACGCTTTCATAAGGTATGGCCTAGGTATGGACCCGAAAACCAAGAAGCCAACAGGCCAGCAAGGACTGTTCGGTGAGGTAGAAGCATACTTCGGAATGGTGGAAACTCAGGGACGCGGCACACTGCACATCCACTTTCTGATATGGCTAGTGGCCGGCCCTCGAAACTCTGCAGAAGTCGAGGACTTGCTGGCTGATGATGAAGCCGAGTTGTTCCGGAAATCTATCGTGGACTACACTAACTCGATCGTTACCAACAAAATTCCCCTTGATTTCAGCGAACTTTGTTGCTCTGGTTGTGGTACCTCGTCTTCGAACATAGTGCCATTGCCGGTGCCTGAAATGGCACGAAAAGACTCACGTTCAGGTCTTTACAGTACACGAGCAAAAGCAAATGTCGTGGAGCCACCGCTCGTTGAATGTGACGCTTGTGGGATGAAGTCCAGCTCGCAACACCTGATGCGCAGTGTATTGTTGAAGTTTCGTCCTCCGCACTGGCCGGTGTGGGAAAAGGCACTATCTAGTCGCAGGAGTCGATTTTCTTCTAGCAAGGCTTCTGGTGGAGGACGCGCCCATCGAACTAAGTCAGGTGTAAATGGCCTCAACGTCAGAAATGCCTCACGTGAGGTGACTCGAGAAACCAGTAGATAAGGCTGCTCGGGTTTGTTTGCTGTAGCCGTGGGCGATCTCCATTCTGCAACAATCATGCGACTTAATGTTCACCCAGCACTTTGTATACCGTTGAGGCCACTGCACACACTAAAGGAAATTGCTGGACGCGAACAGCAAGAACCCGAGGACAGCCATGCCGAGTACCCGGTAGGCGTATCTCGCTTTGTTTATACGCTGATTGCGGAAGTAATGAAAACAAATCGCTCTCGGTAGACCCAAGCATTGGATTAGCACATTCGCCCCGAGGTAGGCGAACAATAAGCGCCGTAGGTGGTTGGCTTGGTACTTTGATCATCATATCTGCCACACTGTCGTGTATCGTCCGAAACGTTGTACCGGGTGCGTAGCATATGGACTCGAGCGTTCCAAGCGTACCGTTTGCCACCATTTTCTGCGGTCTCACGTTCTGCGTGACCTGTATCGGCATACCGACGATCAGGTCAAGGTAGGGGCCATACGACCGAACTTGGAATCCGGCAAGCTCATCACCATTTCAACCTCGGCTGGGTTGAGGCCTTTCAGCTGTCCTTTGAAATTTGCTAGAACACGAACTGATAAGACATCACCAGGTAGCAATTTCGCAGCAGTTGAAATGAAGAGACTGTTTATGGAAAGTCTAGTAGAATTGTCAGGTGTCACGAATGTAGTCCTTTGCCCACTTGCAATCCACTGTCTAATGTCATCACTTTGCTTGCCCACTACACGTGAATTGATTAGACTCACAAATTCGTCGCTCCATTTTCCTAATCGTGCATCATGATAGCCAAGCCCCCAAGCTGGATCATCTTTAAATCGAACTGATTCGTCCAGCATAATCACATGACTAAATGAACGCCACAACAAAAAAGCGGTAAAAGTCGGTTGCTGTACTCTTTGGCTTTGAGGACGGGTCGCGATAAATTGGATCAGCACCGACGGGTGGGAGCTGTAAAAACTCTCCAACAAGCACTACATGAATACCGCCAAACGGAAGACTGGGAAGACGCTTAGCAATGCGCAATTTCCTGTCTAATTGACCCAACTGCAACTTCATCATCATCGAAACTTCATCTATTATCAACACGTCAAGCTCAGTAGTGGCATCGACCGCATTCTCTCCATTTAGTTGTAGTAAGAAACTTTCGAGAGTCCTTCCTTCAATTAATGTAGCCGCTTTTCCTGTTAGGGCAGTTTTGACAAGACATCTAGAGCGCCCCGGCTTCTGCAAAGGCTCTGGACTGCGTCGATAACTCGGCTCTTCCCAGTGCCACCCTCACCACCCAGGAAGAAGCGGAGCTGGTCTTCCCTAAGAGAGTCTTCTTTATTCCCATCCAGATAACTCATGCTCTCTGCTTTTTGCCATCGTGTCAAAAGTGCTACGCCAATGCGTAAATGATCTGGATACTACTGCAATACTAGCAAACGACTTCACTGGACTCGGCGGTTGAGATCTCACTACTGCTGCAGGTTTTCAAGCAGTGTTGGCGCCTTCAAGAATCCGATCCAACAGCTCCACAACTGCTGTCTCCTGTACGTCGGGAGGCGCTGTGGCGGGCAAACTCAGAGCATTATCGGTGCTTGGGTCACGAACCCATTGGCCGAGATGATGTGGAGACAGTGAGTGCATTTCCAAACCCACCACATTTGCAGTTAATGCCGTCTTCACTGCCGTGCTTTCGATCATGCCAAATTTCATAAATGTGTCGAGGATATCACTGACTCTACGGTCCGGTATGCCAGTCGATGGGCACACTGACGGGTGTAATGAACTGCTTTCGAGAACTGTGTTAGTGTCCTCTGTGGAATCCCATATTCAACAGATGTCGCTTGCACTATCACAACATTCCTCGTCATCTAACACGCTGTCACAGCTGTACAGATCGTCGCTATCGGTACTTCCATCCTCAGCAGGATTAGTGCCTCTGCTATTCCGTTCCTGTGGACCTGAACAAGCTGATTCTGGATGGTGCTCGTTAGCATGGTTGAATCCGCTGTAGTAGTCGTTCATGTTATCCATTATCATTTTCAAAAGTCCGTTCGTGTGCTTTTCCACTGGTCATACGCGTGTAGCCACGCAACACCACACACAGAACCATCGCCAATGAGGTCAACAAGAGACCTGAATGGCTTGAACAGAACCAAAGACAAAATCGCCTTCTTACACTGATATTCAATGGAGGATTCTCCGTTAATATACGGCAACCGATATCCTTGTACAACAGGAACCGCCTCTTGGTATCGTTGTCCGAGATTGTGTGAGTGGTGGAGAGGATGGCCAGACCGAAAAGCAAACTTTGCATCATTCGCATGTTCATCCTTCTTTCGAAAAAAATCATCGAAAACTCATACAGGTTCATGTTGGCCAATGCATCATTGCGAAAAATGTAATCATCTAGGTTGGAGACCGCCTGGAAATTATGGCTACCAAACTCGTTGCTATCGCTAACGAGACGGCACGAGGACCCCTCCACTGTAAGCAGTTGACGAATGATGTCGCCCAACGGAAGCGTGACACAAGTAGCACTAGAATAGCAGCTTGATCCACGATTCAGATAGAGAGCAGCAAGCGGTCCACCCACCTCTTGCCTGTTCGTGATGCTATACACAATCGAAGCGACTCGCTTTCGACCGATTGAAAATCTCTCATCTGCATCTCGAACCGATGCCATACTGCCTAAAAGTTCCCGTTCTTGGCGACGTTTGAATGCTCCCAATCCCACTGCCACGACAGAATCAAGCCGTTGCTGCTGCTTGGTGACGTACTTGCAGCAATAGTGAATTCTTTGTGTAGCCTCCTGGCCGCCTACAAGTACTTGGATATCGTGGTTGCACTTGAATGTGGACATTAGATGTGATTAAAGCCATTAATAAATTCATGAGCAACAGGACGGCTTAGTTGAATGCCAGATGGCGTAAATATCGTATCCGCTAGCCGTTCTTTAGGAAACCCATATCTGCGAAACGATGCGTCAGCCATCATACATGACTGCTTGAAGCATGTGTTGGTGTGCCCCCACCAGTGCTGATTCAGCAGTAAGACAAGCGAAGAAACCATATAATCAATAGCAGTTTGGGACATCCGAGCGTCTGAGGAGGATGGCGGCATCATCTCAATCAACCGGGTAAGCTGGTCGTTTTGAAATGGGTCATCATCATATTTAAATGACTTCATTTGAGAGAAATTCAAATGATCTAGCCACTCAGCAATTCCAATTTCAGCATTATTCACCGCACCATGGTTGCTAGACAAGCTGCTCTCCATCATTTCACGCTGCTCTACAATGCGTCGAGCCTCGACCAAAGAGTTACGGCACATCGGCTCCAGATTAGCTTGCTGTAAAATGTCTGCAGGTAATCGAATCGAAGACAACACTGAAAAAAGCGTTGTATCGCTTCAAACTCGGACGGACGAGAACATAGAGATCCGGCTGCCATCTTGAAGTATCAGATGGGGTAGTAGGCACTTTTGAGCGTACTTGTCGGACGAGCAAGTAATAAACATGTATTTCAGCTAGCATACAGCGCTACAAGTTGCTGGTGATTGCTAGACCGACCGAAGATGGATCTGTCGCACTGTTGAGCTACTCCACCACCAACTATTTGCTGCTTGCCGCTGAGCTGCTGCTGCTTGCACCTGCAGCTTTCTGCAGCACTAACCGGAATTGGGGCTATCTGTGCTCGGGCAAAAAGGCGTAGTCGACGCTTTTATCACCACGGCAAGAGCGATCGGCGGTGCATTAGGATCAGCAGCAGCATTAAAGAAGGCTGACAGCACCGCGAGATCCAACGGTAGCGCCAGCGCCGTTAACAGATTGGCCTCAATTTCGTTTGGTAGCCGATGACACATCGAATTCATGCCATTTCACGTATCGTACATTCACTTAGACCAGTATTCTCCAGCTGAGTGGCCTACACGTGACCGGTTGGTGCAGCGTATGGTATGGGGCACAACCATACTCTCACACGTCCTGGCAACTGAATGTCGCTGTGAACTGAGCAGAGATCCCGTTGGGCTTATGCGGGAGGTTGCTGAGCCCGATACTGAATTTGGAAAAGGGAGATTGCATTTTTGGTGATGTAGTGCCAAAGCGAAAAACACACACTACAACGAGATATGCAGAACATGAAGCTACATCTGGCTCAGGAGACGTGAAGCAAGATATCCGGACTCATCGGTCGTGCAGCGCATACATCTCAACATAGCGACCACCAATTCAGGGCGTGATTTCACGCGGCTGGTTGAAGTGGAAATGGTGGTAGTAGTTCAGGTGCTTGTAAAGGGATTGCTTGGTTCCGGCGACAAAAGGGCAGTTCCATGCAAAGCAAAACATGTCGTCCGCATCGCGTGTGTCGTCTGGAATATCCATGATCTCTGGGACTTGATAAGCAGGACGCGCAAACGTCGGAATGTCGATGTACGCTTGAATGACCACAATCGTAGCTTCGCCGCCCGCCAACGCATAGATGCAATCGCCCCGGAGCATGATAATGTCACCCTTGTTCAGCTCAATTAACTGCTGGTTGGAGTGCAGTGGCACGTGTTGGTTCCACCCATACACGTAGAAATACGTGCTGTCTTGTGTTGCAAGGAACAGCAACCCCGGGACCGAGCACACGTTCATACACTCTCCACTCGATGCGACCGGTGGAAATTCTCGGCGAGGTAGCTGGTCGGGGGTATTTCCAGTTGGCTTGAGGAAGCATGGCACACCCAGTGAGGAGTCCGAGTAGAACGTGCGGTGAAACCTCTTCAGGTATGTCATCAGCACTTGGGCTTCAGTAATGGGCACAAATGCACGAAGGCGATGGACATCATGCAGCGCTCCATCCCACGTGTCATGGATCCAGTAGTTTTCGTCACGGGACAGCGCTCGCAGTTCGTTCACCATTTCATCTGGTACCGCCTGGTACATGACGATGTGACCCCGAGTCTTGAGCTTGTGCCGCGCAAACATGAGTCGATGGCGTTGAGCAGGATGCTGGTGTAGCTGCCGGAAGGGTGTTGCTGGTGAAGGCAATCTCAAAAGTGAGACGCATATCCTGTGGTTAAACTACTTATACATGGCTGGGGTCTCTTACCAGACACGTTAATGCTAGAGCGGCGAGGATGCATACAAGCCATGCAGAAAGATACCGTTGTAGATGAGTAGTTAACTTTTGAAAAAGTTACCGTCTGAGGATTGTGTTAGCCTCCTTTACGAGGGCTCGAACGTGGGCAGCGACGTCGCGAGCTTTGAATTCCTGGCCATGGAGCGCTATTTTCGCTCTGCCAAAAGATACTCTTGTGAGTACTGAAAGAGATGGGCAGGTAACTTTAAAAAAGTTTCCAGCCACGGCTTGCTTAAATTTCTCTGCTTCGAGTGCTGAAGCACGGCAGCGATGTGTGCTTTACTCCTTCAAAGCTCCGTGGGTTGAGTTGTAAACGAAGCTGAGAGATGGGCGGGTAACTTTTAGCAAAAGTTGCAGTCAGGTTGTCGGCTACTTGTGCTGCATGACGTGTCACTTCCAGTGTTGGTTTTCGTACAGGCTATTCACCTCGATGCGCAGTCCGTGCTGAACGACTCACGCACCTTCAACAAGTCATTAGTTCCTAGCACACTGCAGGTGGCTTTAAGGAACATGCATCAAGCCATGTGCAGATGCAATCACAGCGAAGGAGATGAGCTCTTGTCAACTATTTATTTTTGTTGTAGCAAAAGATACGTTGAAGTGTCAACTAAATAAAAAAATGTCCGCCTTCGAAAGCTTTCTCTTTGGTGAAAGGAACCGGTTGATAAGCAAACCTCCGCCTTTACTTATGTTGCCCTGCACTGATATACGATCTCCTAGCTAAGTGTTATGCATATTTCGACGCCCCACAATCAATTTGACTCCATGGTAAAGAAGCCAAACTCCGAATCTGTGGCCACGAGCAGCGGCCGCGGAGTGAAAGTGAAGGCGACGACTGCTACAAGAGCAGCTCAAGTGTCAACCAAGCCTGCTACAATCGAGCACGCAGCAGCTGACACAAGGACGGTTCATACGGCCGAGAAGCCCGTGGATACGGCAAGACTCACCCCATACGAGCGCCTTCGTCAGCGCTTAGCAACAGGAGGGAACTTGCGACGTGTAACGAAGGTGGAAGGTGCGTTGTTGCGGTACTCTAAAACCTAAAGCTTGTGGTGCTGAGTTTGAATGTTGAAACAGACCTGAAGGCCATCTTAGCGGACAGCGCTGACCCCGAGGAGCGGTTGACGTTGCGTATGAAGCTCCTATGGATTTCTCAACACACCTTTAAGCAGTTCAACATGGTGAAACTTCACTTTGTTGATGAGGACTCCCAGAACCCCTGCCAGCCTTGCTAGAGGTACGCTTCAGCGACATACTTAAACGTACGAGTGATTAATCTGCTACTCCTTGCATGTGTAGCTGTTTCGCGATACCTACGCTGAAAACCAAGAAGCGATTGATGCCATACTGCTGACCGCCACCATGTGGGATATGGACTCGGGCTCGGACGATTTGCCCCGCCCAGGTCAGCTCGTGAACATCAACAGCTACTCTAAGTTGCGCCTGTTTCAAGAAGACCGCTGCCAGCTCACGGTGAAGCTACGAGATCTGAGCTGGGAGAACAACCATCCGTAGTGTTGCATTGGTGCTCGTACGCTTAACTACATAATTCATGTGAGAGTGTTCTTGTGGGGAGAGCTTGTTTGTTTGTGTCTGACGTTGAAGTTACATTTAAAAAAAAGTGGAACAGTGATCTATGGCACGGGTTGGCACCCATTCGTCAAGACGTCATTCCAAAAGGTACGAGGAGAGAGAAGGAGGTAAGGTCTGGAAGAGGCTGTGCTGTAGGGAGAGCGCTAACCAACGTTTCCAATTCTGCAGATGACAAAACCAAGAGGAGTACGGAACTACACCGAGGCAGAGCGGAAGAGACTCCTGGATATCATCGCGGCAAGGTTGCCAGTTCACCAAGAGGAGTGGGCTGCTGTTGCGACTGCTTACAACGCGTGTAGCGACCTGAATTGGCAGCCTCGTGACGCTGCTAGTCTGAAGCCCAAGTTCACCGCGTTGTACACGTCTGCGCGAGATGCTCAGGTTAGTGATACTGGAGGTTGCCATGAAGTCACGCTGGCTGCTCAGCTGCGACAGCAAATCGTCCGACGCGCCAAGGAAAAAGAATACACGCCGACACCGCGGAAAGCGGCATCGCTGGCAGTAGGTGGGTCTCAAGCAGATTTCACAGCGGCTGTGAAGCAGAGCAAGGATGCTGATGCGCTCGGCAGGGACCAAGCCAGGCCAAACGGCAAGCGAGAATGAACGACTCTCCAGTTGCCCGCTAATAGCGAGGCATCCACAACCGATCGACTGTTGGCGTGGCTCCAGCAGCGTGAAGTACAGCGCGAGGTGCGGCGCCGCGTTTTGGATAAGGACAAGGCTCATGTGGACGCGTTGAAGAGGGAGCGAAGAGCTGAAGACTTGCGCGATACGGATTGCAGACACAGGGAGCTAATGGACAGTCTGTCATCGCTGAAGTACACCTTAAAAGGCTTAAGGCATCGAGCAGCTAGGGTACAGCTTGGTTGGATGGTAAGAAATAGTTATATTTCTTGCTTTAAAGGAATGCTTAGAACTAATTACAATTAATGTCATCACCATCTCCGTTGTAGGGAACTAATTAAAATTAATGTCTGTTCATGCCAAAGCTCCACTCAGCCACATTCTCCAATTTGCCTTGCAGGGAGCTAGTCGTGGAGGTAGGTGCACAAGGAAATTCTAACTCCAGCGTCGTTACTAAATCTACTGTTCTACATGAAGATGCCAGGCCGTGGGAAGGCAGCTACTGGTGCAGGCAGAGGTGGGTCTCGACACCATCGATTCGTCTTACGCAACAGCATTGACGGCATTTCCAGCGCATTCATCCGCCGCCTCGCTCGAAGAGGTGGCATTGTACGGATGTCACCGCAGATATACGACCGAATGCGAGGTGTTCTGCAGGTTTTCTTGAAGAGCCTCATACAAGACGCTGTAGTCTATATGCAACATGCTAACCGGAAGACGATGACTGCACGAGACGTTGTGTACGCTCTAAAACGCCAAGAGCGAGCTATCTACGGGTTTGATCTGTAGGTTGACGGTGGATCTGCGTTAATACATCAAAACAATTTGGTTGTGTTCAATAACCCTGTTTTGAGTAGAAGCATTGTCGGCCATATATCCGAGTCTCTATAACTGAGCAGCTTGTGTTACGATCTGCGGGTTTCCCCGGACCTACGGGCCCGGGTAAGCTGTTTACACAGCCAAGCAACCAACGCAACCACCAGCACCAAACGGCAAGCACCACAAGAAAGCAATACCGGTAAGTGAAAACTAACATTGTTTGGCTGCTCGCCTTTCGCGGACACCCCGCAGAGCTAGCTAGGGTTCTACTACCCTGGTACTATCATCGTAGTACCGAGCCGACACCGAGGCCACTGCAGTGCTTACTGCTCGCGCTTCGAGTCGTACTCGGCCTGGATCTCCTCGGCCGACTTGCCCGACGTCTCCGGCACCATCTTGAGCGCCAGCAGGTAGAAGAGCGCCAGCAGCACCACGAACGGCACGTACGCGTAGTCGTTCAGTGCGTCCGAGACGTACGGGTACGATACGCCGACGATCAGGTTGCACAGCCAGTTGATGCCGATGCAGAGCGACGACGCGCTGGCGCGGATCGAGTCCGGGAAGATGTCGGCCGTCATGACCCACACGAGCGGGCCCAGCGTCACGCCGAACACGATCACGTATAGCGCCGTGAAGACGATCGACAGCGTAGACACGTCCACGATGAAGGCCAGCGTCATGCCCACCGACATGACCACCATGCCCGAGAGGCCCCACAGGATCATGTTGCGCGCGCCGAAGCGGTTGGCCAGCACGCCCGTGAAGAAGGCCGGGAAGATGTTGATGAAATCGATGATGAGCGTGCCCACGCGCGAGTCCGAGATGCCCGCGTCCGAGAAGATGCTCCCCGAGTAGTAGAAGACGGCGTTGATGCCCGACAGCTGCTGCGAGCACGACAGCAAGATGCCCGTCAGGAGCTGCATGCGGTAGCGCGGCGCGAACATGGACTCCGTCTTGGGGTCGCGTCGATCAGACCCTCCTCGGCGCTCGTCTTGGCCACCTCGAGCCACGACAGAGCCGTCTGCACATGCTCCTCGCCGTACAGGCGCGCGATCACCTGCTTGGCCTCCTCCTTGCGGCCCTTGGTCAGCAGCCACGCGGGCGACTCGACGCACATCGACGGCGCCAGCAGCAGGTAGACGACGGCCAGCACCACGGGAACGCCGCCAGGTAGCGCCAGCCGCTGCTCGTGTTGGCGAAGAAGAAGCAGATCGCCGGCACCAAGATACCGATGGTCGTGAAAATCTGCAGGCCCAGGCCCAGCGTGTTGCGCATGTGCGGCGGCGACAGCTCGTTCACGTAGCCGCCGATCGTGGCCGTGGCCGTGCCGGACGCGATGCCGGCGATGAGGCGGCCCAGCGCGAACAGCCAGACGTTCGACACGGACGCCTGCACCACGCCGCCCACGATCATGAAAACGCAGTTGCCCATCAGAGCCTTCTTGCGGCCGAACTTGTCGCTGAAGTGGCCGCAGCACAGCGAGCCCACCATGGCGCCGAAGATCCAGGCGTTCACGGCGAACGTCCACTCGAGCTTCGAGTGGCCCGGGAACATGAGGCACGTGTCCTCGGCCACGGGGCGCGCGTTGCACTGGTCCGTGTCGTTGTACTGCGACAGGTTCATTTGCGAGGTGGACCAACCGCTCTGGAACGGCTGCATCCACGACAGCAGCGCGCTCGTGTACAGGATGGCTTTGGGCTTGATGAGGCGCGCCGCGGCCTTGTTGGCCTCGTCGAAGGCGGTGACGGGCTTGGGCGACCCCGCCTGCGCGTACGCGTCGTTGTCGGCCATGCTACTTGACTGGTTGACTTGTTTGGGACTGGGTCAATTGGAAAGTGGCAATGGTTGGGCTGTCAGAATTGCGGTCTTGCAGCGGTAGTACACCTGGACCGGCAGGCAGGATCGGGCTCACTTGATTGCCGGCACGCAGCCTTTCGCCACGGCACTGTATGTTGCGTTTTCGTGTGCAGCCGTATGGCGATCGGCGTCGATAGTGCTGCGATTTGAAGTGGAGCTTGGCCATCAAATTGACGTTTTGAAGTCGTGGGCGACTTTAGGGTCGCGCCCAGACACGCGAGGTGGTGCCGGCTTCCCGTGTCAAACTCGGTAGCACATCACATTGGTGGCGGGGTGCTGTAGTGCCATTGGGCCGGGTCGCTGTCTACGGTGGTATCCAACGCGATCTCCAGTGGCGACGGAGCACTCTTCTCGCTGCGGATCCGTCGCGCTGTTCCAGGACATTACAGTCCATTTGCCACTCCTGAACCCCTTCTCGGCCCGCGGATGTTTTCTAGCTGCTTCAACCGGTAGGCTGTAGGGAGCATGAGCACTTAAGCCGAGCCGACAGGACACTAGGAGTGCTACAAACGCGGGTTTCTGAAGCTGTTCTTTTTGCGCGCAAGCTGTTGGGCAGCAGCGTTGCCTATTTCTCCTTGTCTTTTTGATACAAACACCGGCTTCCGCTAGATTTCCACGGGTCGCACGAGGTACATTAGAATAGCAAACAGGAGGTAGGGAGGTAGATTGTGAACGAACGCTGAAGATTTCTGCCGCCGCTGCAGGCAACAGCGTATTCTAACGAAGTGCTGCAGCGTCATGGAGCAGCGTGGTAGATACATAGCAGGAGCACCAACAACCAACCAAAGCGATTGATACATGTACGACCGGTAGTAGCATTTTTGGCAAAAAAGTATACAGAATCAAAATAGATCATGAGACAAGGCCAGAATTTAGTACAACCTGAGTCAGCCCAAATTCCAGTACGCGTACGGTACGATGCGGTACGGTACAATTACCACCACGGCGCTTGCTGTCGTCTGCAATGCAGACTCTGTCAGAGTCTTTGCATCCTCTCCCTGGTGCTTTGGACTCCCGACTCTGGAGTGCAAAGTTGGATGTAATGCTGCGTGCAAGCATGCGGCATGAATCAAGTGCCGCGCAGTGCCCCGCGATCGTGCTCGTGACGTCGTCAAATCTTGTTAACACAACGGCGACTCGCGACCGTTTCTGCACTTGGATCCCGCGATACACGGTTCCAAGCAGACCGGATTCACGCCTGGGCCAAGTCTAGCGCGGTGTGCTCGTCCGAGATTGAAAGCCCGTGCACACTTTCAATCGCCAGCCGGCGCTGAAGCTCGCGGTTCTCTGCGGCGAGCGGATCCCTTGCCGGCCCCAAAGTTCAACGTGGCCGATCCCTTTCACGGCCTCGATCGTTAGCGCCAGCCAACAGCGGTGACCGCGACGGTGAGTGCGGTACCGCCTCCAGCAAACGGCCACGAGCAGCTCACTTTCCAATTGACCCAGTCCCAAACAAGTCAACCAGTCAAGTAGCATGGCCGACAACGACGCGTACGCGCAGGCGGGGTCGCCCAAGCCCGTCACCGCCTTCGACGAGGCCAACAAGGCCGCGGCGCGCCTCATCAAGCCCAAAGCCATCCTGTACACGAGCGCGCTGCTGTCGTGGATGCAGCCGTTCCAGAGCGGTTGGTCCACCTCGCAAATGAACCTGTCGCAGTACAACGACACGGACCAGTGCAACGCGCGCCCCGTGGCCGAGGACACGTGCCTCATGTTCCCGGGCCACTCGAAGCTCGAGTGGACGTTCGCCGTGAACGCCTGGATCTTCGGCGCCATGGTGGGCTCGCTGTGCTGCGGCCACTTCAGCGACAAGTTCGGCCGCAAGAAGGCTCTGATGGGCAACTGCGTTTTCATGATCGTGGGCGGCGTGGTGCAGGCGTCCGTGTCGAACGTCTGGCTGTTCGCGCTGGGCCGCCTCATCGCCGGCATCGCGTCCGGCACGGCCACGGCCACGATCGGCGGCTACGTGAACGAGCTGTCGCCGCCGCACATGCGCAACACGCTGGGCCTGGGCCTGCAGATTTTCACGACCATCGGTATCTTGGTGCCGGCGATCTGCTTCTTCTTCGCCAACACGAGCAGCGGCTGGCGCTACCTGGCGGCGTTCCCCGTGGTGCTGGCCGTCGTCTACCTGCTGCTGGCGCCGTCGATGTGCGTCGAGTCGCCCGCGTGGCTGCTGACCAAGGGCCGCAAGGAGGAGGCCAAGCAGGTGATCGCGCGCCTGTACGGCGAGGAGCATGTGCAGACGGCTCTGTCGTGGCTCGAGGTGGCCAAGACGAGCGCCGAGGAGGGTCTGATCGACGCGACCCCCAAGACGGAGTCCATGTTCGCGCCGCGCTACCGCATGCAGCTCCTGACGGGCATCTTGCTGTCGTGCTCGCAGCAGCTGTCGGGCATCAACGCCGTCTTCTACTACTCGGGGAGCATCTTCTCGGACGCGGGCATCTCGGACTCGCGCGTGGGCACGCTCATCATCGATTTCATCAACATCTTCCCGGCCTTCTTCACGGGCGTGCTGGCCAACCGCTTCGGCGCGCGCAACATGATCCTGTGGGGCCTCTCGGGCATGGTGGTCATGTCGGTGGGCATGACGCTGGCCTTCATCGTGGACGTGTCTACGCTGTCGATCGTCTTCACGGCGCTATACGTGATCGTGTTCGGCGTGACGCTGGGCCCGCTCGTGTGGGTCATGACGGCCGACATCTTCCCGGACTCGATCCGCGCCAGCGCGTCGTCGCTCTGCATCGGCATCAACTGGCTGTGCAACCTGATCGTTGGCGTATCGTACCCGTACGTCTCGGACGCGCTGAACGACTACGCGTACGTGCCGTTCGTGGTGCTGCTGGCGCTCTTCTACCTGCTGGCGCTCAAGATGGTGCCGGAGACGTCGGGCAAGTCGGCCGAGGAGATCCAGGCCGAGTACGACTCGAAGCGCGAGCAGTAAGCACAGCAGTGGCCTCGGTGTCGGCTCGGTACTACGATGATAGTACCAGGGTAGTAGAACCCTAGCTAGCTCTGCGGGGTGTCCGCGAAAGGCGAGCAGCCAAACAATGTTAGTTTTCACTTACCGGTATTGCTTTCTTGTGGTGCTTGCCGTTTGGTGCTAGTGGTTGCGTTGGTTGCTTGGCTGTGTAAATACAATTCAGATCAGCAAACATACCGTACTGCATGGCCACAGTATCTTTTGTAACGATAGTATTTTTCAAGTATTATACATGTACGTGAAGTATGCTACTTCGTACTTCGAAGTACTATACAGGACTACAGAAGCCCGGAAGCAAGTCACGGGGGAAAAATGCAATCGACTTGCATCCGCGGGGAAGGTACCGGTATCGGAGAGATTATGTGGCAGTTTTCTTATAGCAATTAACTGCAGCACGGTGAGGCCCGTTGCTTCCCGGTTATTCTTACACCCGTACACCGTACACAGTAGAGAGAATAAAGTTGATAAACTTGATGGGAACAACTGGTCTAGTTAGTTGACAAACTATCAGGTATGTAGCAAAGTCATCTGGTGTTCAAATTGCTTGCTGGGCGGAGGTAAATTTCGCATTTGTGCATTATTACCTGTAGTAATGTTCACTAGTGCTTTTACTCGCTTCGGTCGGGTCGCGTTTACTTGCAAGGGTTGCCGTACTTGCAGCTCTGGACGCAGCAGTCATTGAAGTCCCATGTGGTCTTCGTCTTGCAGCACGCGGTCATTCGCGCAGCAAGATCTCCGCCGTAGAAGCTGTAGCCACATTCTGCGATCGCGCACGATGGCTCGCCTTCGGCTTGAGCAGAGGAGGCGGTCACGGCGACGAGGAGGACGACGAAGGAAGCGAAGTTCATTGTGAGCTGCTTGGTCGGCAGCTCGGCTGCGGTGGTTGTTGAGATTGACTTGGCAAAAGCGGAATGAGTTGGAAGAAGGAAATGCTTCTTCACGCAGCAGTTCAACGAGATGACACGTTTACTCTGCTTTGAGTAAATAAGATTTGACGATTACTTTGTGTTTGCTTTCAGGATTACTAGTAGAGGACTTGCTCGTGAACCTCATCTACATGTCATGTGCGCTGGCAGACTGATGGGAATGGGCCTTATATATGGTAGGCATTGAGATCGCCGTTTACTGTTGCGTCCTGGGATGTATTCAACCGCCTTGAACATCATCGCGTTGGGGAAAAGGTGCTCCCTAGTATCTTGTGCCGAACGTGGTGTTGATAAAATCTAGACTGAGCGTCAAGTCGACTTGAGAGACCCATATTCTAGGCTTCTTTGTCGGCGGGAACACCTTCGTCAGGCTAATAGCAAGCTTTTTACTTCCAGTGGAGTCTTCGAATTGCACCAGAAATCGCTTCTTGGTCCCGCCCATAGCACTCACGGACAAGTCAACGCCATCGTCTTCATCATTCAACTGTCCACTCGATACGGCCGCCACCTCCAGTGCCCGACTAAATCCCCACACCGGCACACACTCGGAATCCCAGAGCGTGAAATCAACCATAAGGCAGTTGGACATGGCAAATTTAACAGCCTCCGTCTCGATTTTCAGCGATGGCTCTGAATCTGGGGCAACCACTCGCTCTCGTGCGGCAACAGTGCCACCTAAAACATCGTCTAGCAAATGCACTGTCACGCTACGAGTCCGTTGCTGCGGGCTGGGGAACTCGATCTGATAGACCTCGTGCTCCCAATAGAGCTCGTCGAGCGATCGCAGACTGATTGCCGCAGTGTACGAATACAATCCATGCTTCTTGTCCAGATCGTCATCACAGCGGAATGGCAGGCTTCGTTTGGGAGCTGAGTACAACATCTCGGTCGTGTGCAGCTGGAGGAAGAGCCTCGCAATTTCACGTTTTTGAGTCCACACAAGAGCAACAAGCGAGCTAGCGACCCAGTCACCAAGCGCGAGGTCATACAGCGCCAGCCCAATGCGAGGATCCTCGGTCTCCGCTACCAATCTCCAGTCTTTGGCTTTCGGTGCACTCCCACGAACGAGTCGCAACTCTCGAGGCCTCTGCATAGCAGTAGATGCGATCAGCACACGTAGATCTTCTAGAGATGACAGCGATAGCTCCTTATCCGTCAGTGTGTATTGCAGACTCAGCCCATATCGAAACCTCCCGGCGTTAGGCCTAAATCGCCAACCCGCCGTAGTCGACGCAGGTCGTTGGGCTCCACTTGCTGCTGCAGCAGCTGCGATTGTATGCGCCGGCGGGGCCTTGGGTATTAATTCTTCTCCGTTGACAAAGAGCTTCGGCGAAAGCTTCAACGTCGACAGCAACTTCTCTGTGGACTGGACCAGCATATGCGGTTGCAGCCGACGAAACAACTCGTCCACCTTCCTCTTCACCACCAATGACGACGAGCTCGAATTTGAACTCTTGAACGACTTCATTTCCATCGTACTCGCACTTCCAGCAGGAGCTCGTCGATCGGGCTGTCGAGCACCGTCATCTCGTAGCAGACGCACAGATCTCTGCTGCATCGCCGACCGTTGAGCAAATATCTTTTTCGCAGTGGTTTATTATCAACAGTAGCGCGACGCTTTTCCGCGATCAAAGATTTTATGGGTCGTGTTGCCGGCGACACGTCTTCATCTTCGTCGTATCCCCAAACACTTTGGATACTGTTTGCCTACATAACGCCGACCTGCTGGTTCCCAAGATCATCCGCGTCAAGCGCAGCGTCGAGTTTCCTTGCTGGACATTGAAGCTCCAGTGCCTGTCTGAAAACTAGGATGGCGTCGTCGTGGTCACCGCGCATATGCAGCAGCTTCCCGAGCAGGGACAGCGCTCCAATCGACGACGGATCCAGCTCGAGTGCACGGCGCACAGCCTCTTCGGCTGCCTCGTTGCCGTCGCCGTTGCCATCCAAGGCTTTGGCTAGGTGCAGCCAAGTAACCGCGTTTTCACTGTCGAGATCGACACTTCTCTGTAGTTCGAGGACGGCACCGGCAAAGTCTCCCTTGTTTAAAAGCGCCTCACCCAGTTGGTGGTGTGTGGCTGCAACGTCGAGCGGCGGTTCGAAGTCGTCAAAGAGGTCCGAAGCGCTGATCTTCTTCTTGCTCCCATTCAGGAAAGCGAGAGTCGCTGCGATCTCGGCCTCTTCATCTTCTTCATCCTCGTCCTCGAGGGGACTCGAGTACCCAGCTTCCCGGTACTTGTCCGCAACCGCATCCAGCTCGCGCTTTTCGCGCTCTGCTAGAGCGATCTCCTCTTCACTACGACGTAGCGCTTCTCCGATATCTCGTTTAGCGGTCATCAGCTGCTGCATACGCTGCTCTAGCTCCTGATCGTCGCTCGAGCGGTCCGAATCGACCTCCGTCAACCGTTGCACGTGCAAAGTTCTGTCCAGCGCTGAGGAGTGTGGCCGAGGGCGATGTTTCCGACTGCGTCGTCTGCTTGGTTCCGACATAAACTCTAGAGACCCGCCTTGCTGCCGGTGCCATCGACAGGAACATGGAGCCCATGGTCGGCTGCAGC
>JAAVTG010000491.1:0-47595 GCA_011947345.1 Phytophthora quininea
GCAGCGAGCACCGCCAGCACATCGATGCCAGTCCGCCGGCGCTGACTCAGGGCAACAGTCTCGGTGTTCCCGCTGGGATACCTCCCAGCGAGTGAACGACAGCCAGCTCGGCGGCAGCAACGTCGGGGAGGGAGAGGCGGCGGCTCGCAGCGTAGATCGCAAGCGTCACTGCGGTGGCGGAGTGTAGGCGACGCATGCCAGGAGAATGGCATGCTTCCGAGGGCCAGCGAATTCCGAGCTGGCTGCAGTTCAACGAGTTGAAGCGCTACAATATATTCCCCCTACATAAGAATATACGAATGACCACTCCATACAAGTCTAAGTACTCCTGACCAACGACATTCTTATAGAGGGGTTTGTCTGTACGTCCGCGAAGGGGATGCGCCGCAAACTTCAAGTCTCAGAAAAAACAGAACTGGAGTCCGTATTGCAGTGCGTGTTCGCATTGCAGGTCAGGCTGCTACGACTTTCGCTGTTTTCCTCCATTGCAACCATGCGATAGCCAAGGTATAATGCTTCTACGGAGAGGCCTGTCACGGAGTTGGATTTGGCTGTCCAAAGTGTTGTCGCGCTGTCCGACGTCATCATTTAAACCTTCTAGCCCCACAATAAACAGCATCAAGTTCCATACTATGACAGCCGCCATGGAAGGAAGTCACCACCATGGAAGCTGCCTGCCGCCAGTGCTTGACGGACTCTGCTTCCATCGCTCAGTTAGCCATTTGCTCACCCAAGCTCCAGCTCCAGCGTAATGCACGACGTGTGCATCTGGCGACGAAGACCACCGGAGGCTATGCTGCCAGAGGTCCCCTCGAGCCCGAGCTTGAGGGTGGATCTCCTGTATGTCCAAGCCCCGTGGCTTCCTCAGTGTCGTTCAAGCTCAAGTGACCCCTCTCAACCTCCAAGGCAAGGTGAAAATCAAGCAGAAGTGTCTACGCGACGGCGTACCAGCTGTAGAAACAGTTAATCCTTGGTACAGTCGTCATGACGAAGGCTTTTCCTCCGGCGTGACGCCTTGAAAAACCACAAGTGTCCTGTGTGTGCCCGCGGGTGGCATCAGGATAGCCAGTGGTCTCCGGCATTAGCCTGCTGATGCTGTAGGAAGGGGGTAGCTACTAGCATGTCCCGGATAGCGGGGGTAAAGGGGTTAACAACGCACACTCCGGATACTCGGCTGCTCGAGCAGCTTGCCAGTAATGCGTCTCACACGTAGCTGGCAGCCCCAGCCAGCCATCGCTCTGCGGTTGCCGCCGCAGCGCCTCCACGGCATCTGATCGGCTCGCCCTTGAAGGGGTCCTTGAAGCCGCGAGTCGGAGGCCCTCCCACTCCCTCTGACTCCTGGAACGAATTGGTGACGGCGCGAGGACAAACCTGCGCTTCGTTAAACCCGTTCCGCTCTGCTGGCGGTCCCGTCGCCACGATGAAATACCTTCTCGGATTGCTCTCGCCAAGAGCAATCCGAGAATACGGACGTCTCACCAGCGTGACTAAGCCTATTACGACTTGTCTTAGAATGATCGTGGCTTCGTCGCCAGCGCCATAACGCACCTCGCGCCTGTGGCACACGTCACCATCGGCATCGGAAGCCAGCGATCCAAAGCCCAAGACACAAGTTGCAGGCAGCAGAGACTGGCACCGACAAAGGAGGGAAACGTCACGGCGCGTCGCCGAAAGAGTGGTACAGTCGTTGGATTGGCTGAAATCCACGGTGGCTGGCTTTCATACAAACATCAAGTGCGGCGCGCAAACCTGGCCCGCTCAGTCCGCCTGGATACAAATGCCAATATAGTCGAACATAGTCAGGTGCTCTCGTTCGAGAGCCGTCGACAGCTTCAGTGCGGAATTTGCGACAGCAAGCGCAAGCAGTTAGAAGCTCCCCTTCTTCTCGAGCCCCCCTCTTACACACAGACGCCATGGCCACCAACTACACGGTACACCCCACTATCTGCTCGTCGTTGGTGCGATATCTCAACCTGACTTGGTTTCCACCGCTTTTCCTCCGCCCACAGACGTGGAAGATCGACGAAGAGGTCAAGATCCGCATGACGGAGGACGGCGCCGGCGCGCGCCCCGCCATCACGGCCTCGCAGGCCTTCCAGAACACGTGCGCCAAGTACGGCTCAGCCAACGCGCTGCACTTCAAGCGCGACGGCGAGTGGTAAGGCTGTTAAGGGGGCTGAGGGTTGCGTCTGTTCAGCTGTTTAACACCTTTGGGGATCTCTTGATCTCTCAATACATTGCTGCAGGACCACGTACTCGTTCCAGACGTACTACGACAAGTGCTGCCAGTTCGCCAAATCGCTGCTGCACGTGGGGCTCGAGCGCTACCAGGGCGTGAGCATCATCGGCTTCAACGCGCCCGAGTGGGCCATCGCCGACGTCGGCGCCATCTTTGCCGGCGGCGTGGCTGCTGGCATCTACACCACCAACAACCCCAAGGCCTGCGAGTTCATCGCAAAGCACTCGGACTCGGGCGTCGTGGTCTGCGACGGCGTCAAGCAGCTGGAGAAGTTCCTGGCCATCGAGAAGAACCTGCCCAAACTCAAGGCGCTCGTCATGTGGAACGACAGCGTCCCCGAGGATTCAGAGCTCTGTGCCCGTGTACTCGTTCGAGGACTTTATGCAGCTCGGCAAGGACGTCAAGGATGAGACGCTCAAGGAGATCATGGACTCGCAGAAGCCCGGCAATTGCTGCACACTCATCTACACGTCCGGCACTACGGGCGACCCGAAGGCCGTCATGATCTCGCACGATAACGTGGTCTGGACCATCATGAGCGTCGTGGGCATGATCAAGCGCAACTTCAACCACCAGATGGACAACACCGACCGTCTCGTGAGCTACCTGCCGATGTCCCATGTCGCTGCGCAGCTGATTGATATCTGGCTGCCCATTTGCGGCGGTCTGCAGAGCTATTTTGCCCAGCCCGATGCCCTGAAGGGCTCACTGGGTGTGACCCTCAAGGAAGTTCGCCCTACATTCTTCTTTGGCGTGCCGCGCGTGTGGGAGAAGATCGCCGAGAAGATGTGGTCCATCTCGGCCCAGACCACGGGCATCAAGAAGCGCATTGCCACGTGGGCCAAGGACAAGGCCGCGCAGAAGACGGAGCTGGCTCAGTACGGGAACTCGGGAGGTGCCCCGTGCGGTTTTGGCGTGGCCAACGCTGTGGTGCTGATGCGTGTGAAGGAGGCGCTGGGTCTGGACCAGTGCATTGCTAGCTTTAGCGGTGCTGCTCCAATCAGTCGCGAAGTTAGAGTACTTCGGCTCGCTAGATCTGCCGGTATTCGAATTCTTCGGCCAGAGCGAGTGCTGCGGTCCTCAGACGTGCAGTATGGCTGGCAACTGGAAGATCAGCACGTGCGGCCGCACCATTGACGGCTCGGAGACTCGAGTGGTGGACGGCACGGATGAACTGATCTTTGGTGGCCGTAACATCATGATGGGCTACCTGAAGGGCGAGACGCAGACGAACGACACGGTCGATGCGGATGGATGGCTTCACTCGGGCGACTGCGGTAAGGTGGATGAGGACGGCTTCATGACGGTCACAGGCCGCATCAAGGAGCTTATTATTACTGCCGGTGGTGAAAACGTGCCGCCTGTTATCATTGAGGACACGATCAAGGAGGAGCTGCCGCTGCTGTCGAACGTTATGGTCATCGGTGACCGCCGCAAATTCCTGTCGGCTCTGTTTACGCTGCGCGTGACGGTCGACAAGGAAGGCCACCCACGGACACGCTGGACGAGAAGGCTCTCTCGGTCATGAAGGAGATTGGCAGCTCGGCCACGACTGTGGCGGAGGCCCGTGCTGATGAGAAGGTCAAGACATACCTGGACGATGGTCTAAAGCGCGCCAATGCTCGCGCTACGTCGCGTGCGCAGAACGTAGGCAAGTACATTGTGCTGGACCACGACTTCTCGATCAACGGCAACGAGCTCACCCCCACGCTGAAGCTGAAGCGCAAGGTCGTGAACGAGAAGTACGAAGACGTCATCGAGGGCATGTACAAGTAAGTGTCTCCCTGTCATCCACCGCATATCTCCATTAGGATGCGGCAAGGGTGTGCTATCAGCCTCTAGAAAGCGCTTGGTATAAGCGAGGTGGCTGACAGAGCCCGTGCTCGTTGTGCTTCGGCCTGCATGCGCTTTCGTTTTCTTGATAGTCGCCCCTGCCCGCAGTTAAGTAATTGGTTTCGCAAAGACTTGGATGCGTTCTTTCATGTTTCCAGTGGTGATGGCGTGTGTGGAGAGGTTTCCTATAGCTAACAGGTCTACGTCCATCACCAACATCCCCCCCTCCGCCTCCGCATCGAGTTTACTCGCGCTTGTTTTTCTGTCGCGCGGCACGCAGCGAGCTGCTGCTCCTGTAGCTGGTTGTTCTTCTGGATGGCCTCGTAGACGGCGACCAGCATGATCACCACGGCCATCATGAGCACGTGCGACACGTTGAATTTGAACGCCGAGGCCTTGCCCAACACGTTCTCCAGCGCGTGCTTCAGGTTGTCGGCATCTGCAGCAGCACAATTCGTTAGCAACGTTTGCAGTATTCAAAATGCAGTGACTGCGTACATGGCTTGAGCCACTGCACCATGGGGATCGTCATGTAGCTCTTGAGGTCTAACACAAAGACAATTGACACAGCAGATTAGAGCACTGCGGCGTGAAGTATGGGAGACTAGGGGACTCACTCATGGTGAGGAAGCGAAAGACGTTCTGGAAGTTGAAGAGCGCCACGCCCGATACCAGCAGCAGCAGCGGTGGCAGGAACAGCAGCTGGAACAGGTTCAGGTTCAGGATCATCGTGGCTCGCGTGTCCAAGTTTCCGGCAGTTTGAAAAGTGAGGCGGGAATGTCTCATTTAGGTGAACTTTCGTTAAAGTAAACTAAGTAAAATCGACAATAAAAAAGTATGTGCGCTCGAATATGCTGTTAGAATATGATAACCGAAAGCAACAGAAAAATTGCAATATACCGTCCTTCAGGTCATACTGTATTCAGGCTCTCCTGAAGACTGAGCCCTTTTCTAAATCTAGAAAAATCTAAAAATGGTGAAGTCAAACACATAGATAAACTCATTTTGTGGAGCCACACCACATTGAATTGACGTCCCTCTCCCACTCAATTTCCGCGGCCTGAGCCCACTTTTGGGCGAAATTTGCAATCACGGAGAAACTAATACTACTTGGTTTTTGTATAGGTCGCACAGTGCAGGCCCGCCAAACGAGTGGCTCAAACTCAATCATTGTCTTTCTTGCGCCACCAACACCCAGCCACTACACCAGCTCCCTCTCCATGACTCCCACCAGCCCCACCAGCCAGCCAGCCAGCAGTAGACAGCCAGACAGCCAGACCCCAGCCTCTCCCTACCTGTACCATCTAGAGGCCGAGAGCCTCTTCGCTCTAGACCACGTACTCAAGTTCACGAGCGATGAGACTCTCTGCACCCGGTGGTGTCAGGAGGTTGGCCTGATCGACAGGCAGAAGTACTGCCCTGTGTGCTTCCGCCCCATGCGGCAAGCCCTAACCAGAAAGCGGTGGAGGTGCTGCCGTAGAACGAAGCACCCCGATGGCAAGGAGGTCAGCAAGGGCTTGCTGACCAACTCCTTTTCAACGGGATGAACCTTACGTTGTGCAGCTCGGTACGGCTACTGCTTGCGTGGTGCATGAGGTTATCTCATGTCCAGGCGACCGAGTTAGCTGGGACGTCAGAGCGGTCTGTGCATGAGTACCACGACTACTGCCGGTCTACGTGCTCCAAAGAGCTACACAAGGGCAATTTCCAGGTAAGTAAGTGTTACCGTGCACTCTATGTTGCTATTGTGCTGCTAATAGGATAGTATCTAATGTTTAGATCGGAGGAGAGGGCCAAATAGTCGAAATAGATGAGACTAGTTTGGCGGCGAAAATACAACAACCGGGGAAGGAGCTACGAGGAGTTCTGGCTCTTTGGCGGCGTCGAAAGAGGAAGCGGCCGTTGGTTTGGCCGCATCGTGTACGACAAGCGCACGAAGCAAACGCTACTCCCACTTATCAAGAAGTTTATTAGGCCAGGGCGAGTATTGCTTTTATTTATGCATTATTTTTGCTAACTTTCTTTTCTAGTACCCATATCATGTCAGATATGTTTGCTACGTACGTATGCGAGCAGGGCGACAAATGGCACACGCTTGAGAATAACCGCACACTTCGAAGCATGCGGTATTCCCACAGCTGGGTGAACCACACAGAAAACTTTGTTGACCCTCTTACCGGAACGCACACTAACTCTATTGAGGGCCTGTGGGAGACGCGTATAAAACGCCACATTAAAGTGATGCGCGAAATGCGGAATGCGGAATGACCGCCTCGATGCCTACCTTGACGAATATATGTGGCGCAGTTGGTTTTCCCGCCTCGACCACAAGCCGGTCAGCTCCTGAACGGACTAGTTTTTGCCATTTTAAGAAATGAATAAACAACCTTTCTAAATTCTGAAACGTTCTAAAAAGCGGGCTCAGTCTTCAGGAGCCCATATTCAAGCTACGTTTGAACCATCGATTCCATGCTTCGTATTCGAAAGTCGCAAAATAAATATCGATGGAGGGCACTATATAAATTTCAGAGCTAGCAAAGGAAAACTTCTCTGTGGCTGAAGACAATAGAAATGGTGAACATGGGCACACCCAGTGAATCTGTTAGCGCTGCACTGTACGCTTTATGAAAACTTCCACTGCAACGTTGTTTTTTTCTTCATGGTTTCCAAGGCTTCCGACAAAGCGACAACGACATTCCTCTCAGGTCTCACTTCTTGTCAATCCAATTGTGCAGTTCAAGAGCATGCTCGCATTGACGACGACGCAGTCTATCAATACAACGAACTCCATCCCATTTTCCCGAAACCCATCTACAGTGTACATTCCGCGAGTCATTTCCTGTCCACAAAACCCTAGCTAGGGCCCACAAAACCCTACTCTGTTTGGCGCCAAACCAAACAGTTAAAAATATTCATCCGAAAAGTCTCAAGTAGCAGATCGGAGCTCGTCTCTCTATGCAGACGCCGCGGCGGGAGCACGACGACGGCGGCGGAGGGCTGTCGGGCTCTCCGACGCCCACGCGAGACAACTCGACGCTTCTGCGGGAGCAGGAGGCGGAGCGCGAACGTCTGCGCATGGACAACTTTAACCAGGCGCTTCGCATTAATTTCTTGGAGGAGCGGCTGCTGCGCGTCAAGCAGGGCACGGACTTCTCCGGGGAGGACCTGGAGAGCGAGCTGGCGCAGCTGCGGATCACGCTGGAGGAGCGGGACCACGAGCTGAGGCAGCGCAACTTCAGTATGATCCGAGCCACCGAAGCGATTGATCTACTGACGGCGCAGCTGCATGAGGCCCAAGCTGCGGCCGCCAGGGCCAAAGAGGACGCCCAGAGAGAAGCTGAAGAACAGATGCACCAGCACTTGCAGCAGAGAGGAGGCGTAGACGCCGAGACGGCCGAGAGGTGGCGAGCGGAGCTTGCCAACGCCGTTCAGAAGGAGCAGCTCAGTGCTCAGAGAGTGCAGGAGCTAGAGCAGCAGATGAAGAGTCTGAGACTCGGTGCGGAGCAACTCAAGATGCAGATGAAGGAGATGCAGATGCAGAGAGACCGTGAGCAACAGGAGATGAAGATGACAGTGCAGAGAGACCAGCAGAACTTGCAGCAACTGGAACTGACTAACGTCAAGTTGTCGACCGAGGTCGAGCACTGGAAGGCACTGGCGAAGCAAAGAGAAGAGCAGCTCACGGCCTTGCAGCTGCAAATGGAGAGCTTGAAGCAGGAGATGCAGAAGAACGAGACTCAGTCCAAGACCAAGTTGAAAAGTATGGAGGGGCAGTTGCAGCATACGTTCGAGCAGCTCCGAAGAGTGAGACCTACCGCTCGGAGCAAAATAGGTTGTTGACGGATCGGGAGAAATGGCTGTTTGAGAAGGACCGAGTAGCCATCGAGATGGACAGCATCAAGCAGGATCGAGTACGCCTTCAAAGCGAGATGGAGCGTATGGCTAAGGAGATGCAGCAAATGGCAGGAGAGTTTAAACGGGCCCAGCTGCAGAATGCAAAACTTACGGCTACTTGTGAGGAACAGAACAAGTCTCTGGAGAGTTTCAAGGTTGACCGAGAGAGCGCGATGGACACGATCCACCAACTTGAGTCAGAGCTGCACCAGAACCACAAGCGTGTGTCCGAGTACGAAATGTCGATCAAGACGCTCGAGAGCAGATTGCAGTACACTGAAGCGGAAGCCCAGCGCATGAAGGAGCAGTGTGACCTAGCTGAGTCTCGTTGTCAGCAAACGTCCAACGAACGTCTCCTAATGCTGGAGAAGGAACGCCAAGCAATTGAAGAGGACAACCGACGTCTTCGCTCTGAGTTGGCCGGCTTTCAGCACGATCTGGAGGCGATGGAACAGAAGTTCCGGGAAAGCGAGAAAAGGTTGTCTAGCGAGGCTGCCCATGCATCCGAGCAACGTCTGCATTTGTCAGCGTATGAAGACGAGCTGGAGCAGCAGGCTGCAACGGCACGAGAATACCAGAGCCAACTTGCTGCTTGCGAAGAGGAACTGGCTCGCCGAGACGCTCAAGTCCAGGAGCTAGAGCAGCAGGCTGCAGTGGCAAACCAATACCAAAGCCAGCTTACTGTTTCTCAAAATGAGCTGGCTCGCCGTGGCTCGCGTATGCAAGAACTAGAAGATCTGGCAGCGAAAGCGCAAAGGTACCAAAGTCAGCTCGCGGCTTGCGAAGTCGCTCGCCGAGGCACGCGTGTTCAGGACTTGGAACAGCAGGCTGCGGCCGCAAGGAATACCAAAGCCAACTCGCAGTTTCTCAGAACGAGCTGTCTCGCCGAGGTTCTCGTACGCAGGAGCTGGAGAACGTGGCGGCAAAGGCACAGAAGTACCAAAACCAGCTTGCTGATTGTGAAGATGAACTGGCCCGCCAACGTCTTCGTATCCAGGAGCTGGACGATGCAGCAGCAAAAGCGCAGAAGTACCAGAACCAGCTCACTGCTTGTGAAAGCGAATTGGCTCGCCGAGATATTCGTCTCCATGAGCTGGAGGAGATGGCGACTAATGCCCAGAAGTACCGAAGTCAGCTTTCTGCTTGCGAAGATGAGTTGGATCGCCGAGGCGCTAATGTCCAAGAGCTGGAGCGGAAGTTGACAGAAGTGATTACTGCCAACTCATCGAGTACTAGCGCAGCACGACAGCAGCAAATGGAGTGGCAGCATCAGCTCACCACCGAGAAGAACGGCATCTTGAAGCAGCTTGAGACTGAACGTCGACGGGCGATTGAGATGGAAGAAACGGCGTCGACCTTGAAGAAGGAGAATGCGTCGGCTAAGAGAGCTGGGGGATGTCGAGGAGGAGCTACGCTCAATGCTGATGTTTTGTTCTCGAGCTTACAGCGATGTACGCGACCACACTGTGGTAGGCCTAGCGAGAGAGGTTATCGCTGCTTTGAAGAGCGACTTTAAGGCGGAGACAGAAGAGTTGCAAGCTCAGTGGAAGCACCAAGCGTCCTTGATGGGCTCGAAACTCGATCGTCTGGCCACTCAGTTGCGTTCGAGCCAAGGCAAACTGGAGGTGCTACAGCGCTCGTCGTTCCACATCAAAGACACGAAGCAGTCGCTGGACAAGACGTGGTCTGTTCGATATGAAGAGCTGCGGGTGGAGAAGGAGCACGAACGACGGGAGTTGGAAGAGGAGATTCAATTCTTCCAAACTAAAGCCACCGAAGCTGAGGAAGCTCTCAGACGAACTAGAACCAAACTCGAAACGCTAACGCGAGACCGAAAGGGTCCCCGTGATACCTCACAACGAGATAACGAGGACCTTAAGGAAAGCAACCGCTTGCTATTCGAAGAGATGCAGGAGCGCAGACGCTCTGCCGAGCACGCTCGCAAACAGTATATGCAAGCTATTCGCGAGAACAAGGAGCTGTTGAAGGCGGTTGAGATCTACAAGGACGGGATCTCTGGCCGCGACAAAGAGATTGAGAAGTACAAGGCGAGACTGATCAATACTCCCAGCAACTGCAGCAACGCACCTCTTTTGGTGAGGTAAAGCAAACGTTGTTGGAACAGCTGGAGCAGACCCAGTACATGATCTCGGAAACGTACAAGCGATGGGAGGACAACCCCATTGTGCGTGGACCATCAGGTGTTCCCTCTGGGCGTGTTGAAAGCTTTGAAGCTGCGATCGTTCAGCTTGACGAGTACATCGGTCGTATGCAGTTAGTGTCGGAGCGATGGGGTGACTTCATGAAGCAGTCGGAGGAGCTTCAGCGCCGATATGGCGATGCATGGAAGTCAGCGGCTTCTCACCGGCCTAAAGAGCAGCCTCGCTGGGCTGAAGACGTCGAGCGGAAGTGCAGCCGTCTCCTAACTGAGGCGGTTCGCGTGTCCGAGGCGATGCACGACGTTGTTGACAACATCGCTGGCGTACTGCAGCGTGAGCGTGACGAGAAGAAGCGGCTGGAGAAAGAACGAGTCATCGCTGTAGACAACAACGCACCTGTGAAGCGGCGAGAGGACTTGGATCTGTTTGACGATCGCTACAACGCACCACACTCTCGAAGCGCCAGTCAGCCGCAGGGAGAGAGCCCAGTCAAGGCTCGCTTGCTAAATGGCACACGACAAGGCACGAAAGCGCTGGGATCAGGTCGCCGCAGTGCAAGCGACCTGTATCGCAACTCTCGTCACTTGGTCGTGTCGGCATGAAGGTGCAAGACTTAGAGAAGGAGATCCGGAATGCTCGCGATTGATCCCTGTAACCCCTGCTAGAGTAGTTGCTTCCCGAAGGAAGTATATTATAGTGCGCCTCAGATGTTCGACGATGGCAATTTGTAAATCACTACCACATCACTAATGTCACGGAACAAACCCAGCAGAATCATCAAACGAGTTCCTAGCTTAGTCATCGTCCGCGTTGTGCTTCATCTCGCGCAACTTTTCGTAGCTGAGGAAGGAAATGACAGTGGAAGGCAGTGCCTTGACAGCATTCACGAATAAGCCTCGATACAGTGACCGCAACCCACGGATTCCTCCTCCTTCTTCCTGGATTGAAGAGCGCACGCAGTCCCAAGCGCCATCATACGTCGGGAACGCGAGTTCTGGGTGCCATTTTGCTCCCTGAAGCTGCACACGACGTCGGATGACATCGAACGGGTAGGAAATGCACTGCGACGCCAACGAAGCGGACGTAGCACACAAAATCTGTCCAGGGACGCTCGGGTGGCCAAGCTGGTTGTTGGTCGACTCGGTATCGTACAGCACAAAGATCGGCCGCAGAGACTCGTAGATGGCAAAATTGCAGCCGATGTACGTGAAGACGCCAAGATTTGCCGGTACAAACCCACGGTAGAACCCCTCAAACCTTCCTTCTCTCGGATGGAGCGAGCGCAATTCAAAATGCCCGTGTCTGGACGATTCGCGTTGTAGTACTGCTGGACAGTTAGCCGACCACGGACGACGTCCAAGGGGTAAAATAGCGTGTTGAGCGACAAACCGGCAAGCCCACCAACTGCGAGATTGGCCATGCTAGCAGACACACGAGGACTCCCAAAGCGATGGATCCTAACGGCGAGGATGCCTCGGGCAGTAGTTTAGTCAACTGCTCTTGGTAGACGTTGCACAGGAAGAGCTTCGTCGGCACCGATGGCACAACCCAAATACAGTGAGCGAGATTGCCGCTGAACAGACTGCGAGGTCCGCTGAGCTTCATCATATTCACAAAGCCCCTTGTCAGTGATGTGTACGGCGCAGCGCCCGAAATGAGTTTTGAAGCGGTCATCGCAGCGGCTGATGTTGGTTTTGGCCTCGACAGCTGCATGAGCATCTTCAATCTCTCCAAAGGTGCACATACTGTGCGTGCGAGCGCACCAGCGGCAATTGAGGCGGTGAACGCCGTGGCTTGGGCCATCAGTTGCTGCCTTTGGACGGCGGTGTTGATCTTGTGGTACGCGTTCCTCCCCTCCAGCTCAGGCTGCAAGTACTCCCAGTCTCCGCCCGTAGGGTTTTGGCGCATGGCTGAGATCCAGCCAGACTTGAGATTAGCGTCAAAGGTGAGGCTCTGCTGCGCATTGTTCAAATCGACGTCGTTGCCGTGCGCCTGGAGCTCAGCTGCGCGCCAAATGGTCCGCAGTGCATTGATATCGCTCTTGAGAGCCATCAAGAAAGCTCGGAATTCCTCCTTTGCTGCTAGTACTTCTGCATCATCCGGATGCTCGTCATCTTCAGCTCGTCCTTCCTCCATTTCAAATGCCGCAATGCCACGAACTAAATCGTCGTGTGTGATGTACTGATCGCCAAGTTGATGGGCCGGCAAGTCAAACAATCGTTCGTAGAATGCCAAATGACTGCGCGAATGTCCGTCTGACGACTCGAGCTTCTTCAGCTTCCCAGCAGCCTCGCTCGTAGAGATCCATTCCTGAATCGCTCTTGGCAATTCTTTGAGTTTAATGGCAGCTTGATCCACGTCATCCCGATCGAAAAGAGACGACGACGCTTTCGGTAAACGGCCTTTCTTCTCGTCATACGAATCTGTCACTGACTTGAGCACTCGGAAAGCTGCCTCTGGAAGAAGCTGGTCAATGTTGGAAGCTCCGAGCGCGATGTGGAAGTGCGCAAACTGAGAAAAGTTAACTAGCCCAGACGAGTCGTTCAGGAGTAGCGACAACGCTAGTTGCACAGCACGACTGTAAGCAGGTTGTGGAGGCAACGGTGCTCGTGGGAACATTGGGCTCACTATGACGCCTTCTTCGTCGTCATCCTCGTTAGCGCTGTGTCGTACCAATTGCATCTGTAGCGGGTCCATGAGCATGCGTCGTATATCTCGCTCCGTAGCGAAACTCTCGCTAGAACCAGCGACAGCGGTCGTGCCAACTTTCTTGAACAGTTTGTGCAGTGCCGTGGAGCCACTACGGGTGATAGTGAGGAAGCTGGCGCGGTCCATACACCAGATTTTAGCGTCCTCGAGGGCTTTCACTGAAGCACCTCGGCGGCTGTTGTACAGTAGTGCTGCTTCGCCAAAGCTCGCGCCACGTCCAATCACTCGGTCAACGAAAGGATGGGAAGCTTTGGGCTTTCGTCGTGACACCTCGCATCGTCCACTGTCGACCAGGTAGAAGTAGTCCCCAGGGTCACCTTGTCGTAAGATGGTTGTACCTGCACGCACGCTGAGAGGGAAACACTTGCGAACTGCCAAGGCCTTGGCGCGGTCGTCCAATTCGCTGAAGAGAGGATGGTCCTCCAGCGCTTCCAACAAGAAGCGTCTCTCTTCTAAAGACTGCTGGCTGCCTGGATGTTCTGCCACAATCTTGCAAAAGCTCTGTTTGTCTAGTTGCCATAGCACCACTGGCTCGTCGTCGTCTTCCGGACTGGTTGTACTCGCTTGGATCGTAGCACGTCGAGGAGTGTCGTAAATCAGCGCTGACTCGCCGAAGGCGTTGCCAGGTCCGTTCGTTGCCACATGCACGCGCTCGTTCTTCCCCACAAGGCGTGACGACGACTTGAACTCGGGCAGGGCGATGGTCTTGCGCTTACGGAGCTGCATGCGTCGTTGGCGAGCTGCGTCATCTGGGGCTGAAGCATGCAACCCTGTCTTCTGGAGGTGGTCGTAGTCCACGAAGACGTCGCAGTCGCCTCTCTCGATAATGTAAAAGTAATCACCTGGAGATCCCTGGTAGAACACCACCTCTCGTTTGGCCAACACACGGCGTCGGAATTGTGACGCTGTCGTCAGTAGCTCCGGTTCACTGAGCGTATGGAAAAGCTGGTGACGTCGTAGGCAATGAACAACTGCAGCCGTCTCGCTGCCCGTCCGTGGGGCTCTGTCACGAGTTTCCTGCACTCGTTTCTCGTAGCGTTCGCCTTCTCCATCCAACTGCTTCCGGAACGACACTTCCGGTAGAAAACTCGCTCCTTGCTGAAGCTTGAGGAAATCTCCTCCGTCGTTCCCGCTGAAGTGCTTGGGCAGGTACGAATTCGCCGACGGATATGGCAGCAGCAGCCCCAGATGCTGGTACAGCCCCGCCACCAGCTGCGAGCAGAACATCTTTGCTGTCTTAACCTCCTCCCCTTCCTGCTCAAACACGACTGCATTCTCAAAGACTGAGCGTTCTCTTCCCCTCAGCTCCGCAGCGAGAGCCTGGTACCTGTCATTCACTAGCTCCTTCTCCTTCAGCAAAGCATTGCGCTCGAACGTCGGCATTTTGTCTCTGTGGGTAAGCTCACTGTCCAATCTCGCCAGCTCCTTCTTGGTGGCCACCAGAGCCGCAAAGATCCTCTCTCTAGCGATGCGCGTGGGAACCGACACTCCTGCATTGAAGAACCTAGCTGGGTTGTCTTCGTACGGAGCGTTGAGACTGGCGAGTGCAAACTGCACGGCCTTGTGCTGCAACTCTGGCGTCCGGTCCACCTGCAGCTTCCTCACGGCAACCTCGTGGCCCTTACTGAGCAGAATGCGAGCCACCAGCGGCCGCAGCCTGACGCCTGTGAGAGCTGCTTCCAGGATGAACAGCTCGTCCTCGGGGGTCTTGGCGTCGGGGGCGAGCGACGGCGCTCGGATGACGATGCCGTTGTGGTCCCATTGGGTCTGGCCGAAGAACTTGGCGCAGACGCAGATGGCGCCTCCGTAGAGCCCCATGGTGGCGCACTTGCGGTCGAACAGCACCACATCGCCCGTGTCCACCTGCAGGTCCCGCAGCAACGTACGTACACGCGCCTCGTCCGACGTCGCGGCCATCGATCTGATCAATAGCCACTAAAATGGCGACTGTCACGTCGGATTTGCTCCGCACATTGAGAGGAGAATGCGGAGGCTCGATGCCGGATGGAGACAGCTCTCGACGGTGACGGAGAGCTGTCTGAACCGCGACAAGGGGCTGCAGTTCGAGCAGCAAGTGGTGGACGTCATGCGGACGCTCAACTGCCGACTGGAAGCGACGCAGCAGTCTCGAGACGGCGGCATCGACCATCGCGTAGGTCGACCGTACACATATTGGCATGGCGTACATTAACAGCGACTGCTATGTTGCTAGGGCACGTGGACGCTGCCAGACCTGGAGGTGGACGTGGTGTCGCAGTGCAAGAACGAGAGCAAGCCGGTGGGCATCCAGCACATCCGAGAGTTCCACGGAGTGCTGAGCTTCTTTCCGGCGACCACCGTGGGGCTGTTCGCGTCGGCCTCTGGCTACAGCATCTACGCCCAGAGGTTCTTCCTGAGAATGCAGCACCCGGCCATCTTGTGCTCGATGGACAGCGGCAGACTGCAGTCGTTTCTGCTGAACGACAGGGCGCAGACTTTACTGCCGAAACTCACCGTCGGGACGCTGTTTGTAGACCAGCAACACGCGCTGGTGCTCACGTACGGAGACAAAGTGCTCGGGTAAAGGGCAATTAATATACGAATGCGTAGCAGATAAGCGTCTTCATCATCTTGCAGATGAAGACGTTGCAGTCGATGTCAACTTCAGTACATCCGGCTCTCTGATTGGTCCACGAAAAACTCTATTTGTTGCTTGAGCACGAGCGGCCATACTCGTCCCCCATGGCGACTGTGCTGGACCTCGGCAGCCTGCAGTCCGTGGCGAACATGCTGCGCGGCAGCTTCCTCAGCCAGGCGCTGGTGCTGCTCCTGCTCGTGCTGCTGCTGCGCTGGGTGCTGGCGTCCTGGGGTGTGGGGCTCTCGCCCTACGAAGTGCAGACGTGTCCGCCCCTCAACCCCAACGTGCACTTCCGCTACGGCGTGGCCCAGATGCAGGGCCGACGGCCGTATATGGAGGACCGACAGACGGCAATGGCAGACCTCAACGGAGACCCCACACAGTCCTTCTACGGCATCTTTGACGGCCACGGAGGCGACGGAGCAGCCAAGTGAGTCAACAAACAGTGAAAGGATGGGAATTAAGGGCTACTATTTTACTTTTTACCTAGTTACTGTGTGCAGGCAATGTGTCAAAACGTGATCAGGGAGCCGAGCATCACCAAGGAGCCGACGGAGGCGTTAAAGAACGGGTTCTTACGGACGGACCAAGAGGTGAAGAGATGACGCAGCAGTTTGAGGAGAGTTGAAGGTGTTAATTTTGTTGGTTTCGCGGTGTAGTATTTGCAGATTGCCAATCGGAAGAACTCGGAGGACGGGACCACGGCGGTGGTGGTATTAACCCAGGGAGACGAGATTTTTGTGGCGCATACGGGGATTCCAGAGCGGTGCTGGTACATCGCAGTGGGAAGGTGTCGGTGCTGACGTCGGACCACAAGCCGAATCGACCGGACGAACGACGTCGAATTCAGGAGCTGGGCGGGTCAGTGGTGTTCTGGGGCGTCTGGAGAGTCGAGGGCATCCTTGCCGTGTCTCGAGCCATTGGCGATCGGATGCTCAAGCCCTTTGTGGTAGCGGAGCCGGAGGTGAAGAAGTTCACACGCACAGAGGCCGATCGCTACGTTGTGTTGGCGAGTGACGGGGTGTGGGACACGGTCTCCAATGACGACGCTGCCCAAATTGTACTCAAGCACGAGGACCCACAGGTGGCGGCCCAACAGATCATGGAGGAAGCGTACGGTCGAGGAAGCCTCGACAACATTTGCGTCATGGTCATCGACCTCAGAGCGTACGGCGTTGCAGCTATCGTGTCCAATGCGGATGGTTATCTAACAGTGTCTTTGGATCATGGTGTGTTGCAGGAACAGGAGCGAGTGTTCACCAAAAGATGCATAGCTTGTTGGCTGTGTGGGTTTGACGATAGAGAAGATGACGCCAATAGCCGGCATTTAGGCAAACACGAGATACATAGCGCACTGCTGTTGGACTCTGTGAGCATCTGAAAAGTACCCGAGACGTGAAGACAAGCACCACCCATCCACAGAAAACTGCCAAGTGTACAAATCAAGGATCGGATAAAATAGTCCTCATATTCGGCTGCGTGCTCGGCAGACTTGCTGCTGCTATTTGTAAGTCACCTGCACTGGCTTACACAGTTGTTTGTGGAATTCAGGCTTGACGACGGGGTCCAGCGACGCCGAGTGGTCCGTGACGTAGCGAGCTTTCACGAGGGCCTCACTTTCGTTGGTCCAGCGAGAGCGGTGCTTGTCGAGTTCCTCGCCGACCATTTTCCGCCCCTTCATCTCACGTGGAGCTGCAAACTCGGTCGGCACGCTGGAGTTGTTGTAGGCAGACTGCGAAAGGGACTGCCACGTCGACGAGCCTTTGGTTCTGTCGGCGCCAACCAGTTCGTTGTAGTTGTACTTGGTCGAGTCGCTGCTGCGGTGGAGGCCTGCACCAAACTCCTTAACGGTGACGCGCGCACCTTCGCGCATCTGGACGCAGGTGCTGCTGGTGAAGTTGACGCCGCCATCTTTGACGTCCTGGACGGCGCCAGGGCGATACGCTTCCTCGACAAAGTTGCCTACGAGGGTTTTGCACTCGAACGAACGCTTGCCGCCGCGCAAAATGTTCGAACCGCCACCGCCCAGCATCGTGCAGATTGCTGTGATATGCAGAGTGGTGTGTGTTGTGGTTCTGCAGGCACGAGGCCTTCTTGTCGGCCATTTTTGTCGGAGTTTGCCACTGATAAAGATGGCTGCACGGATATAGTATCAAGTTGAAGTCCAAGATCTTATCCAAAGACCACGGTGAGCACTTTTTGTTGTAGAGTTTTTTATGGACCGATACGACCGACACCGACAGCTGGAAGCCCGTGGTTGACTAACTTTTTCTTGCATCAATTGGCGATCCTCTTCCGCTTTGAGTCCAGGTATCTTGACACAGGTTTCACAATGTGGGGATGCAGAGGCTGATCCTCTGCCACATTAGTATCAACACAGCAGCGCGCGCATGAACTCCTACGATAGTTCTGTTGTAGCACCTTCGGGCATACTTCTGCCCAGCGTAGCAGCATACAATAATCGCCAGCGGAGACAAGCAGACCGTTTTCCGAGCGTCTCCGAGTTGTTTCCTTTTCCGTTACATTTGCAGTCTACTGTCATAAATCCCAGCAAAGAGACTAACCAAGAAATATCAGCTATCTTGCGCTCATTCTCACTCTCGCCTCGATCAAAGCAATGGGCGAAACGTTGACGGTGCGCTTGTTCGTGCGCACGCAGACGTACGACATCCCGTGCGACCCTCGACAGCCGGCCAAGTGGCTGCTGCAGCAGGCCAAGACCATCCAGCGCGCCAGCCAGAAGCACACGCCGGAGGACGAGCTGGAGGTGCTTTTCAACCGCACCAGTCGCCAGGTCATCGACCTGGGCGAGTCCATCGGCAGCAGCATCTCCCCATGGACGTCGTGGATGCGCGCACGCTGTTGCAGACGCCAGACATGTCCTACAACAGCGCCATGTTCCCCTGGCTGCGCTCGTACCCGGGCGGCCTGCTGTCGGCCGACAAGATGGACTCGAGCAACGGTCTCTTCTTCCAGCAGCTCTACGCCTTCACGTTGATCGGCAAGCGCACGCCACTATCGGCAGCGCAGAGGAAGCAGAAGCAGGACCAGGACTCGTTCCTGTCTCTGCTGCAGACCTACGTCATGGGCAACTACGAGGAAGGACAGAAGACGAGAAACGTCTACGGGAGTCAGTACCCTACTGCTAGGAGAGCCACCGCTCCGGCATCGCCCGTCTACAGACCGGAGAATGACGGCTTCTCAGACTCTGGATCTGATAGTAGTGTGGAAGAGGCGGCGTATCCGACGCGGTCGTCACCCACTCGGTCAGATGCGAGTCCTGTCCAAGTCCCGATGATCCCGTCGCCGTCGATCCCTCGACCGGAACGCAACCCGCTGGATAAGATGGACAATGTGTTCGACATTGTGTTCAAACAGCAGGCCATTGGGATGAAGTTGGGGGCTGATGAGACCAAGCAGTTCGCAATCGTCAAAGAGTGTTTCGAAGGCTCCGAGGCCAAACGGTATCCGGAGATTACGAGTGGCGTTGTCATCTTGGCGGTCAATGGACAGGAGGTCAGCGGTCTAGGACTCTCGCGTGTGCTGTACAGATTACGAGAAGCACCTCGTCCTGTGGTGGTTCGCTTCGGACGGATGTCGACGCGGCAGCTGCTGGAGAGACGCAAGGGTCGAGGGCCGTGGTAAAAGTTCCTACCGTTTTTGCTTCGTTATGGCGGCAGATCGATCTACCAATTGGCTCCACGATTGTAACACGACAAGGCCACCTCGGACTCCGCTGCCACCAGGCTCCCGTTGTAAGAGAGGACTTTGAATTGAGAAATGGAGAGGCCAGAACTTTTAATGCCGCCTGTTTGAAAATCCCACCAATGCTTGATAAAACGATAGTTGTTGAAGACGTGTTTTGGAACTATCAGCACTACGCGACGAACGAGCCTGGGGTTCAAGTGCGTCGTGAACCACCTAGCAATATGAACTCGATACACCCGGAAGCTGTACGGTCACCTTCCTGGTTTGCAGAATATCTTCAGTGTGAAGATGTCAAAGCAATTGTTCATACGAGCTTTGCGATGTATGGGCCGATCTCCCCGCGTACTTGACGTCGGTACTGTCCAAGAAGAGCAACATACACTCGGACTTCCCGAAGGTGTGCAACTGCCTCAAGGATGTCAAGACGTTGCTATGTACTGTGGATGTCATCGCACGACGTTCGTTCGGTGGCACCGTTGACTTGGTGACTGGTAATGGAGACCTCTGGTTGTCGTCCTCTTTGCGATAGAAAATGTCCACTTTATCCCGTTCGCCTTTTCCAAGGGGCGATGGTGCTGCTCTTCGCGGCGGACGATAAATTCGAGGACGTGATTAAAGCTCTGGAGGAGCGAGGTTGGCAACGTCTGCCCTACGTTGGCATCCCCAAGTTCGACCTCAAGTGGACCAACTACTCCAAGGTGGCGTGGTCCCTCGTCAAGCCCCAGCAAATCGTCAACCACTTCCAGAATGCCATCCTGTTCTCGTGCAAAGATCTCTTCACTGAGCTGCTGTATGCTCACGCTGGAGAGATCGACCAAGGGCAAACAGTGGTGGATAAATGTTTCCCTCGTTCGTTCGACTGGAATGAGGATCAAGAATTGCTGAAGAAGTGCTTTCTGTACAGCCAAGCGGTCGGCGTGCTTAAAAGTAGTTTGAGAAGCAAAGCTGATGAAGTACAGCTGAAGGTTGCTACGGACTTGGTGAAGGCTGTTGTTGCAGATGGGGCTGCGTTTCAAGGCTGGAGAGATGGTTTTGCCATCAGTGTGGATGACGCGGTGGAAGTCTCAGCGGCATTGGCGTTAGCATCAAGAGGGAATGATGTAGTATCTGTGGATGACAAGGTCAGGAGAGAGGTGGAAGGGCTCTTGCAGCAGCTGCAACAGCGTGACCCGCAGTTCTCCGCTATCGACAAGGCGGGCAGCAACGTGTGGATCTGCAAGCCGTCCAATTTGTCCCAAGGGCGAGGGATTGCACTGTGCAGCTCCCTGCGCGAACTGATAGAAATCACGGAGGAACAAGACGCCGGTAGTGGACAATACGAAGAAGCTTCATCTACTCGGTGGATTGTGCAAAAGTATATCGAGAGACCGCTGCTGCTTCAAAATGGCCATAAGTTTGACATCCGCCAGTGGGTGCTCCTCACCGAACTCGGACCCAAGCCGGTAGCGTTTTGGTTCTTCAGGAGCTACTTGCGCTTCTGCTCTCGGCCTTTCGACTTGTCGCGACTGGAAGATCGCTTTACGCACCTCAGCAATTACTCCGTCCAGCAATATTTTGTACCAGACGTCGAGTCGAAGCAAGCTACACGTACTGACGATTTCGAGCCGATGTGGTCGTCGGAGCAGCTTCAAGACTTCCTCAGGTTTGCGTGTCTTCAGCATAATCGTCCTTACTGCCAATTAAATTCTTCTTCCCATACACATAGGCAACAAACGCACGACAGAGACGTCTGGACAGAGTCCATTTTACCACAGATGCAGAGCACTGCCAGACTTGCTTTGGCTGCGGTTCTTCCAAAGCTCAAAGTTGTCGGGGTGAGTGCACTTGCAAGCGTTGTCTGATGTTCATTGTATAACTATTTCTTTTTCCAGAAAGGATTCGAGTGGCTTGGCTTTGACTTTCTTGTGGATGAGAATTACCACGTTTGGCTGCTGGAAGTGAATGTAAGTCCCGATGTAAGTCACAGCACCAGCGTCACCGCCGAGTTGGCACCAAAAGCAACGGTTGATACCTTAAACCGTACGTACATGTACAGTTTGTTTTGTTGAAAATTGCGACCAGTATTATATGACTGCACTGCTGTGTTGCTGTAGTGGTGCTGGACGACAAGCGCTCTCCTGATAACGGGTGGCTTCCATTCTCCTTAGACTAGGTTTTCCGAATCGATTGAATTTTGCCAGCTTAGCGTCAAGCACTACGCGCCCGTAGTTCATTGAGTAACGTTCCATTCTCGAGACGAATACTCTCAAGGTCAGCAAGCACCTTGTCCAAGTGACTGGTACTATCCCGAGCTTCGAGCTGGGAGATCCAGTTCTGGAGATCGCGAGTCATGTTTTCTTTTCTACCAACGTCTCCAACGACTCTGATCAATTCGTCAAATAGCTCGCGCACCTGCGCAAACTTTCGGTAGCACTCTACATATGCGTCTGCTTTGCCACTGCTAGAGGTTTTGCTCTTGCTGGCAGCGCTGTAAAGTTTTTCCTCGGCCACAGCTTCGGTTCGCTTAAGCTTTTCTGAAGCAGAGTTCATCTGCTTTTGAAGGCCCTTAATATCCTCTAAAATCTTTGTGATATCCTGTTTCTGCTTGTGAACCTGCTTGATGATGTCCATGATCCGCGATGTGTACATATTGCGCGTCATGGGTCCTTCCGCGTCAGTAATAGAGTCCGTTTTCTTGACCAGTTTGGCCAGTTGCCGTTCCTGGATTTTCTCGAGCTCGCACACTCTCCATCTTGGAATGAACGACACCAGTAAGCTCCAACATGTCGGATCGAAACGACTTCATTTCCCGAACGAGCTGTCGACACCAAGCCTTGCGGTTTGACTTTTGAGCTTCTAGTTGGCTCAGCTCCTTCAGTAATGGATCACGAGCAAGTTCCATCTCCTGGACTATCTTCGCTTTCTTTTCAGAGTTTGCTTGGCAAATCGCTTCCAGTTTTGCGATGTTTGCCTGTGCTTGCGGTAGCATTGCAACGAGTTGTTTTTGTCGTGCGAGGTGCTTTTGCATTTCCTGACCAGTGGTTTGAGTTTCAAGGACGTGCTGTTCGATCTCATGCAGCTCCGCTTGCTCATGTTGCAGCACTTTCTGCATTGCAGCAATGCGACGCTCAGTATCGTCCACTTGCTGTTGCACCTGCTCAAGTGTATCTTCCTCATTCTGTTGCGGAGGCTTGTCTCCACTTGCGGCAATACCTTCGTACACTCCACTTGACCCAGCAGACTCTGTTACTGTGCTAGAGCTCGGAACACCACCGCTGATGGTAGCGAGAGACGACGTTACTTCTGGACGTGAGCTGGTCGAGAACGCCTGGACCTTAGTTGTGGCAAAAGCATCATCCTCTGTCTCTGGATCTTGTAGGTGCAAAAACCTTCCCGCAGCATCAGTTTTAGGGGCCACCGACGATGTTTTCAACGCCGCTTGGTCAGTACCGTCTTCGGATAGTTCTTGCTGCACTTCCTCGAAGTCTTCCTCGTGAAGGACCATGGTAGACCCTCGTTTCGCGACTGTTAGCGCTTCCAAAAGCGATGTCGCTTTCACTGAGTCGCTGGGAAACCCTCAAACATCCTCTGACTTGACTTTCCGTGTATCCACGGCAGTTCGACTGTTGCTGTCCGCAAAGGAAGTCGCTGATACCCTTTCAGCCCGTCCACGTCTCGGTTTTTAAGCAGATAAAGCGACTTCTCTCGTTTCCAGGAACAGAAAACGTTGGCCAACTGCTCGTCGCTGAGATCGAATGTCGACGCGTCTCCAACTACCGCCAACGTCTCGGAACTGTTTTCGTCCTCACTGTCTTCATCCAGACGAGACCTGGGCAGCTTCCCCACTAGCCACGACAGAATATCCCTCGTCTCCTTCTCACTGGGGTATAGGAAGTGATTGTATCCACAGTCTCCTGCATAGCCCAGTTCCTGTAAAAAAAAGTGATAATGAGGTAGTATAGGAAATACTGTCTAAATATAAGAATACCTTGAGGATGTTGGCCAGTTGCGAGCCCACGCGATGCCGTGCAGCGACGCCTTTAATAGCAGTTGTCGTTGAAGGCAGAGTAAACGTCGTGGCGTCTTCTAACTGTGCTAGGAACTTGATGACGACAGTGATGAAGGCATCCGACGACAAGTTGGCCACGGACCAGGAGGAAGGTTCTTCGTCTTGTATCCTACGAGCCAGTGCACGACGACAAGTGAGAAGGGTATCGGTCGATAAAGAAACACCGCGCGCTTCTAACAAGCCGTCTACTTCCACACCAGACGTACCAGCCATTCTGCTTCAGCGCCGACAAGATGAACGCATCCGCTTCCGCCATTTTTCTTAAACGCTTTTTATACGTCTGAGCAAAACATATTTTATGGAAGGCTCCCAGTGGGCGCCTTCCACAACCGTTCTAAAAGCGGTTTATGGTTGAACATGACAGTTTATCCGACTTCATTACGAGTTTGTATACATCTTAAAAGCCAATGAAAGTTCAAATAGAAATTATCAACCAATCGCTACGCACCTGATCCCAAGTTTTGACGAATGACATGTCTGGAGAAAAGGCAAGTCGTGTAAGCCAGCAATTCCGACGTATCGGGTCGGAAAGCTCCGCCCAAGCTGCAATCTCGCTCACTCCGGACGTGCCGTTGTTGGAGGTCCTCGACCACCCTGTTGAGTCTACTGGGCTCAGGCCACCGACGACAACAGGAGCAGAGACGGCCCCAACCATCTACTCCCACGTAAACCGCGTGCTGGACCGGATCGCTGCAGATGCTGGAGTCACTACAGCGCTGACGTCGCACTCCTTCCGGCGTGGCGGTGCTCAGCACGCCAACGGAAGCGATGAGCTCACGGCACGGTGGATCTCCGACCGAGGTGCCTGGAACATGAGCACAACAAACAAGGGGTTTAACTACATTTTCAACACCAGCAAAGAAGATCACAAGGTTAGCAAGATACTCAGTGGGCACGAGGCGAACGCATCTGTGGTGCTGCAAAACTTGACAGCATTCGACTCGAAGACGAGGAACACGATCTCCAGATTCCAGCACTTCCTGTTCACCACCTGCCACAACCTCCAAACCGCCCGCAACAACGTTAAGCAAGCTGTTCTCGACGTTCTCACCTCAAGTGTGATCTGCCACTACCCGTTGTTGAAGACCTTGAACGCTGAAGCCCCTGCTGTCATGCGCATCGATGCCTGCGTTGCGGAGGCAGGATTCTCGTTCGCTGAATTACTAGCGTGGTCGTCACATCTTGCTAGTCCAGAGCCGCCCTGCGGTGATAGCACACCTTCACCTGCAAAGCCTACACCCCAGCAACCGACGAAACCAAGCGCAGAACAGAAGATCATCAATCACCAGGCTGCTGTGATTAACCACTTTATCGAGCACGTCCAGCGTCAAGATGCTCGCATGGACGCGCTTGAGGCTAAGCTGCAACCTCCTTCACGCAAACGAGACAAGCCGGCAACTAGCGCGCCCGATGTCAGTCAGATCAAGAAAAAGCAGCGCAGGTCAGCAGCGACTCACCTTCACGCGACTTGGTACGCTTGGTACGCTCAAGAACCACCGATGTGGCGGGCACTGATCACGAAGCAGCAGCGACCCGAAGCCAAGCAGGTAGTTGCCTACATGAAGCTGTTCTTGGATGACGACTTTGTCCTCGATACGACGGCAGCAAACTTCCGCGACCAGGTGCTATCCGTTGGAATCCGTGCGGAGAAGTCTGTCGCTGCCTTTCTCGACGAACATGGCATCTGCTCGCGTGGCTCCGGTGCCGTCCTTAAGCCCCTCCGTTCTCTTCACCGCTCTGGCGCGTTGAACTCCAAGATCGAGCGGCATGAACAGCTTCTGCAAACCCCTGGTATCCAAGATCCTGCCCCCAGATACGCACAGAACATTTTGGAACAGATTAGCCGCTGAACACAGCCGAATACACGTTTAGTCTCCAGGTCAACTATAACACCGAACACGCGCTGATGCCCATACATACGCGTCGCCACGCTCTTGCCCCCTCGTTTTCGATCGCCCTGCTTCTTCCACACACAAACGTAAGAGATACCTCAGGTGGGGTTCGAACTCAACGAACTTCCCTTCCGGGTGCTCTACCACTGAGCTACTGAGGTGGGGGTTAGTAAGCTCAAGACAGAGGTATACTCGTTGGAGGCCCGAGGGGGAATTAACACCACCACAGTTCTTCGTGGCGGGCGACAACCCTGCTAGTCACGCCGTGTTCGGCACGACCCTCAATACACCCTCCTGGGCGGTCATTCGGGCACTGACACGCGTCGGCATGTTTCGCGTCGCCGAAGCCAGTCATTCGTGCCGGCGTATTTACTTTTTTCGAGTTTTTACGGAACTATATACAATTTGTATAAGCACACTCATTTCAGCATTTCCCAATAGGTAACTTGAGTTTTGTATTCATACAAACTACTAGTGTGCGTCGGAAAGGTCGGCGGTCGGATAAATTTTGGTATGGAAGATCGTTTAATGCTCGGGTTAGGGTTCGTCAAATCAGCTCGCTGGTCCCGCACCGGAGAAGTCCTCCCAAAACAGCGATAAAAGCCTTTAATCTGATTGGCTTCAACTGCCTCGTTTTGATATGAACGTGTAATTTACTGGTCTCTTTGAACGGGACACTATTTTGTACCCGTCGAGATCTTGGAAGGACGCGAAGATCGCCAGTTCAAGTTTGCAAGACACCGGGCAGCGCTCCATGCATGAGACTGCAGTGCTGCTGGTGCTGTCCGCGCACGCGCGTAGGCGAGAGTGCTCGAAAGTAGAGCTTCAGGAGCTGCGCAGGAGGCTTCATATAGAAATGATTCGCCATGAGCGGCGTCGATTGAATCGCGTGCGGCACTACGCGACGGTGGACTGCCTGCCGGATCCACTCGACGCTGACTGGATGCAGTTTTGGCGTGGAGGGACCGACGAGAACTTCATCCACTACACCAGCTTGGACAGGTAAGATCGCCGGAGACACTGACACTAGTTGCAGTACTGACGCAGAGACTACATTGTTTTGCTGTAGGTCCTCATTTCAAGAGCTGCTGCGCCACTTCTCACAGTATTACCACCTGCCTGGCTACAGCCCAAAAGGAGGCCGCCCCCGAGGCTTGCGTACAAGCACCAGGCACTTGGCATTGTGTTGGTATTCTATGTTGATTTCCACTTCGCACGGACTGCATGCTCCTTCTTCTGTGTTCCCCGTTGACGATGAGTCGGGTGTTGAATGCCGCCGAAGAGGCCCTCAGCGAGGCCCTAGCAACTTTCCGGTCAGCCCGTATCACCTTGCCCTCGGGCGCTCGGCAACGGGCTCTTGCAAAGCTCACGGCCCTGCGCGAGCCTTTGTTGCAGTTCCCTTGGGGCTTTATCGACGGAAAAACCTCAAGGTATGAAAATCTAACTTCTTTTTTAAATGTTGTTGACACTAACAGCTACTTACGATCTAAACGTAGGTGTATCAGCCTGCAGATCCCGATGTGCAAAACGCGTTCTACAATGGTTGGCTTCACGGGGTGTTTGTGACGGGGACACTGTGCTTCGCGGCGGACGGTCTCATCGTGTGGGATCGTCATAACTGCCCTGGAAGTTGGAATGACGCCGAAAATTGCGTTGAACTCCGGCAGAATCTGCTTGACCCTGAATTATGCCCGGACATGAGGTTTGGTGTGGTAGCTGACAGTCCCTTCCCGTGCTCCGGGCGAATGACAGGCCGAATTCTCACTCCACTTAAAGATGGGGATTTGGGTCGGCTTGTGCCGTCGGTCCGTACATCCGCGAAGCGATTGTCCAGTGCAATCACATCGATTCGGCAAGCTGCAGAATGGGGCATGGGATCTGTCGAGAAAGTTTACAAGCGTCTACTTCTGCCACTACCAGCCGACAAAACAATGCGCTCACTAAGACTTGACAACATGTTTCGCCTGTCGAACTATCGAGATCGCTCGTTAGAAATTAGTCAGATCCGTACGACGTATTTTTACGGAGTTGAAGACAATTTGTAAACAATGTCAATTGATCGTGTTCACAGCCTAATGAATTGCTTGCTGGTCGAGTGTTCCTACTTCTTGTGAATGCCAGCGAACATGAGCATCATCTGCTCATGTCGGGTATTGGCCTCCTCTCGATCTAGCCCCATGCTCTCTTCATAGCGACGGCGGCTCTCCTCGCGGTCCCTGTCCTGCTGCTCCAGCCTCATCAGCTCAAGCCGGCGTCGCTCCTCGCGTTCCTGTTAGGCCTCGTCCTGCTCCCGCTTCCGCTGCGTCTCGGCGGCAGCGGCCACCTCGCGTCGAACGCGGTCTCGCTCTTTACGATCTCGGCGCTCTGCGGCTTCTCGGTCTTCGCGCTCTTCACGACGGCGCTTTTCGTCGGCTGCTGCCTTCCTTTCAGCTTCCTCCCTGAACATCAGCATCAGCTCCATTATCTCACTTCGACCCGACGCTTCCTGCTTCTCCGCGGCCGATAGGCTCCTTTCCAAGTCTGACAGCTTGCGTGCAGTCCTAACACGTTTGGTTTTTGTGTAGGTGCTATCCACCAACTGCGCGGTGGACTCGCTTAAATATCTCTTCGTTAGCTGCGCGATATTATCGCGGACAACGCAGAGGTCCTGTCCGCCCAATCGCGCCGACATGGTTGATTTTGGGATTTGACTTTTGCTCTTGCTCGTCCACAGCGGCCCTCGCAGGGTTACGCTTTAGCGGAGTTCGCGACGGACTCGTGACGGTATCACGGCACGCGGGTTTGGACTGTTTCGGCTGGCCGGCTGCCTTTCGTGTCGACGTGGGGGTCCGCGGCTCGGCAGACTTGCTTCTTGTTGCTCGACGCGGTGTTTCCTCGCCAGTAGCCCCACGACGCCCGGTATTCGCGCTGCCTCCGACGTCGCGAACACCCGTAGCCACTTCAGTGCCTTTGTCTTTGAGATCTTTTTCTCCCTCTTGCGAGTCGGACAATCCCAGCTCTGCTGTCACGCTCATGCCGATTACACTGCCGTCACGCATCTGGATGACACCAGACACATGGGTAAAAGCCGAGACATGGTCCACCTCATGCTCTTCAGCGAGCGATGCATAACGATTCGAATCCAGCTCATCATCGTCCGAACCGGCGGCACATGTCTTCATCCTCTTGCTGTCCCAAACGGTTCGCCGCGCGCTTTTCCTTCTCCTCGCGCCTCATTTCCTTGATGGTCTTGTCGGCCTGGAGTCTAGCGGACTTGGCTACCTGTCGAAGCAACGAGGCGTCGTCCTTCCCGTCGTCTAGTCCGTCATCCAGAGTCCGCACAGAGGTGTCCTCGTCCACCTCTTTTGCACCTGCTGCACCAGCGCAATGTGTGTGGCAACAGCAGTCGTACCTGAAGGCTTCGGAGTGGCTGCGACCTCTTTAAACTTGCGTTTAAGCGATCCAGCGTCGCGGTCTGGCCACGTTCGCGGGCGGCCTATGTCAAATACCTCTTTGACACGCGCCCACTGCTTCGAGCCTAGTGGTTTCAGCTGCTGGACAACAAGACACAGCATGACGATCTCATGCTTGGTGTAGTTGCGGTATCCGACTGCTCTCCCTTAAGCATTTAAGCAAAAGAAGCACACACTCGTTAGAACCAGAAGAACAAAGCCTAAGCTGCTGATAGCTCACCCTTCTCATCTTCCTCCCCTTTCCAGTAAGATTTTGAAATAACACAAGTCAATTTGCTTAGGTTTTGTATCGACCTTTCTCCCTACAATTTTCAAGTGATATGCACCGCACCTCGCGATACAACTAGCAAGTATTTTGATCCACACTCTGCGACTCCGTCCTACAGGTGCTGCAGGTGGCGGTGCTGGCACCCCACCATCCACAGCGGCAAATAGACCAGGGCTGGTCGCCATAGGAGACCGTTATCTCCTCGCCCGGCAGCAGAGCGCGCAGTGCAACGGCAACTACAGTCAGCTGGTCTCCGATCTGCACCTCTTGAAAGCGGCAGTTAGGATCACAGTGGCGATTCAGAAACCTCATTTTCCCACCGCACCATAGCGTGTCGATGCCGAGGCTCTTCTCTTCAGTCGAGCGCGTTGCCAGCAGCATCCTGTACCCGTTGTCAGTAGCCGCACGGCTTGCCACATCTCCGAGCTCCAGCAGACGGCCGAAGTACTCGCCCACAACTTCGCCCTCGGGAATGAGACCCGAAGTGACAATGCCGTACTCGCCGGTGGAAGGGCTGCAACTGAGGACAAGATTGGGGTTCTCACGAAGCGAGTTCCCACAGTCCCCCTTGAAGGCACAATTGTCGGACCTGCAGAACCCGTTTGCCAAGGTGTTCTTGCACGTGAGGGCACTGCATCTCTGCAAGCACACACCTTCACTTTACAGGAACGTCCTGGAACGCCCAATTGCTTGGGTTGCGATGCTTGGAGATGAAGTCGACAAATATTGGCCATGCAGCTGGCTTTAGCGACGTAGTTGGAGCTGGCGACTGGCAAATAGCGCCTCGAGAAGTTGTTCGTGGAGACTGGGTCAACGTTTCCTGCGAGCTGCGCCCGCTGTCTTGTTGTGGACGCGGCGTAGAAAAACCCTCACCAGGCTGGCTGCTACACTGTGAGAGCCGCCGTGTGCCGTCCGACGGGTAATCAGATTGGGTCGAGCACGACGCGTACGTGGGTGTGTAGGAACTGGTTAGTGTGGCGCGCTTCTCATCGCAGCCGGCGTCACGGACAGCACCAAGCGTGACTTCGTCGGTGACCTTACGGGGCTGTTGCAAGCCACGAGGAGCTGGCCCCGAGTGCGCGTGCGGCCTTATCCCCACGGACATCGCCTCTGCACTTGACCCCTTCGTCCTCGCAGTCACTGCTGGTGGGATTGACGTCGTCTCGACGGCGCCGATCTTGGCAATCTTGGAACGCTTCCTGGGCGTATCGCTGCCCGAGTCGTCACGGATGTTGGCCTCACCGTGCTGCCTCTTGCGTTTGTTGTGTTGGGTCATGCTTCTGACACAAAACGCTTCATTAGAACTCACTACCAAACCCCACTGAAGACTTACACTGCAGTCTGTTCTCTCGCTGGTGCTGCGAGTTCGAAAGTGACAGCAAAACCCAAAAGCGCGGGCTTTCGCGCCTCCAGAAGATCTCGAATTCAAACCGGTTGCTGGATTTGGGCGTTGAAGTTGTCCTCTGAGGGACGCATAAAACATCAAAGTAAAACATAAACACGCTGACGGTTTGATCGCATTAAACACATAGGCGATCAAAATCACCGATTAATATTTGTCGTTTAATGCGACTTTTAATGATCGGGTTAGGGTTGCATAAAACGGTTTAATAATAGTAATGGAACCCGCCGAATTGTCGGCAACGTTGTCTTCGTTTTAATCGATCGTTCCCATCGAACCACGCCACTACGGAAGGTGTCGATAGCAAGGTCAACCGACAAGGTTGAAAGGAATACATTCACATAACAAAAACTTCAGGCAGAGGTCAGCACATAAAAGACCATTTCTGTTTCCGCTGGAACTCGACGCTGGGAGCCAACACTGCAATTGTCACTGTTCGAGAGATTGTAGCGCAGCATCGAGTCGCGGAAACCCGACTTGCTAGCGACAGCCGTCGTGCTTTCTTCAGCGCAATTTGGGGCGAAGGATCACAGCGCAGCAGGGAGTTGATCTTCGTTGCGATTCCTGAAGTTTTGGTACCAGCCAGTTGAGGCTTTGAAGGCAGAAGCATCGGATCGTTCGCGATCCTTCTCCGCGACCCACTCGTACGAGACGCACTCTCCCGACTGGACCCTCGCGTTGATCAGCTCCACCAAAGCCTTTGGGTGCGGATTACTTCTGAGTGCCAACATGCGGACTTCCGAGCGGGTCGGCGAGGTAGCGGACATTCGTGCTCCTTTTATACGACGGCGGACATATGCGCGTCCTCGCTTTTACACAGAGAACATTTGAGTGGTAGAGGACTTGTGAGTGCAACATGTAGTGTAGCAGACGGAATCTTGAATGGTCGCGAAGAAGCAGATTTGCGTCGCGTGAGTTGCTACGAATATTGTGGAAGAACGCTTATCCTCCAACCAGTTTTAGTGGAGTAGTTTCTCGAATTTGCCCTCACACCACTTCCAATTTTGCTCAACGACAGTCACGATGGCTAGTGAGGACACTCATGTGGCCTCATCCGATTCCGACCGCAACGATGAAGAGTCTCAAGACCAAGAGCAGTTGCAATCAGAGGGCTATTTGGTTCTTGGTGGGTTTTCATCCTTCGAACAAGCTGTCATTTTCGTGGACAACCACTCCTCGCACCGACTTAAAGTCTACCATAAATCCGAAAGAGTTGATGCCAAGAGTACCACGCATCACTGCGCGTCGCACGAGTGCTGTACGTACTTCTTAGGTCTGTACTCTCAAGGCAACACGCACACGCTAGAAGCAACTGGAGATCATGTGTCGGCAACGTCTACGGTGGCCAAGATAGGTATAAATCGAGCTATTCTCGGAGAAGTCGATAGCCTCTTGAAAGGCAATGGTCCTAAAGCTTGTCTTGTGCTGCTAGAGGAAGTGTGTGCCAAACGCCCAGAAAGCTGAAGTTTATGCCAACGGAGAAGCAGTTGAAAAACCGAAAGCAATATATTTGAACAAGCTCGCTGCAGGTGGGTCCTAAAAGTAAGTTTTGTTTCGGTGTAGTACTAATATTTTTATCTCCAATGTCCAGGCAAGACCGTTCGAACCTATGCAGATCTATTGGAGTGGGCTGATGCACGCCTATGCGACACAAAGGTTGCGTTTTTAGGAGGAAACGCGGGCTCATTTCCTCTGGAAACCGATCGATTTGAATTTGCCGACGTACCATCGGCTACCCAAAATGAGGTCATTGTCCTGGGGTGCTTTTCTGATGTATCGGATCCTTGTTGCATGGGGTTGGTGTGTTCTTCGTGAAAGATTTTCCGAAATGTTGCGTAGTCAATATGCGGACAAGATGATGAAGGCGTTCTTGGAGTAACTGATGGCACGTACAAGGTGCACTTTGGTGGGTGGACGTTGGTCTGCTTCGGTACTGCTGTCGTTGCGTTCGATCGGCAGAAGTACGTGCATCACTACGTTCCGTAGGCCTACATGTTTGTGAAGTCTGAGAGTGAGTGACCCTACACTGAGATGTTTTCGATTGTCCGCCAACAATGTTGTCTCTACGATGGCACTTATCGACGATTTCCCTGTTCGAGATGGTCATTCCACAGCATTTTGTGATGTTGACAACCTGATGGCTCTGCAGCTGGCGAAGCCAAGTAGACTGCTCAAGTTTCCGGTCTTGATCGAGAATTCTCGTACGCACGAAAATGTTCCCGGCGTAGTGAGCACGTGGAAAAACGACGGTGGCGTCTACAAATGGAAAGTCTTGCTGTCCGACGGCTCAAGTAAATTTCTTGAGTGTCAAGCGCTTGCCGAATCCATTTGCTTCGCGAACGAAACAGGCATGGCGCCCGAGTAACCCGGCTCAACTCGTGAACTAGCAGTTAGGGACGTGTAGCACTACTATTTCACTAATACATATTTTCTCTTTGCCTCTCCGCTCGCATTACCTCCAACCGCTCGGAAATCCGCCAGACCACACTCAGAAGTCGACAGCCCGCTCGTTTGTCCGCCAAAGGGTGTAGCCACTCGGAAGTCCGCCAAAGGCGCTCGGAAGTAAGATTTTCCTAAAGCCTTCTCAGCCTCCTTGAGCGCAGGCGGACGTCCTCCATTCCCCATGTACGTCTTATCGCTGCTCTCTTTGAGGATCTTGGCGCTATTCTTGAGCCACCCGTTGACTGTCTTGACCCCCAGAACCACATTGTGCGCCTAGAAAAAGTGAGTCTGCGCTTCCGCCGCCAATTTGTTTCCGCTCTGAATCCACCTAATCACGGCTTGTTTTTCTGTCAGCTTGATCCTGGCTCCAACAGCCTTGACTTGTCCTGCTCCGAGGTCGTCTTCCTCAGCACACTTGAGCGCCATCAAAAATCGCGCGAATTGTTCGCGGATGCTCCTTCCTGCTTTCAGAGCAAATTCGTCCACGAAAAGTGCCGCAAGATTTGCTGAGTGCAATGGTGCAAGCACTTCCAGCGAGAAAGCCGCCGGGGCTCTGTCGCCGTCGGCATAAAACTCTTCATTGTTCAGCTCCAACACCAAGCGAATAAGCTTGGTCTCGTTCATTTCAGGGTTCTTCTTGGGGTTCTACACAACACGTTAGTGACAAGTTGCTTTATCGTGCACAAGACGCACCCGATCGGCCAGGAAAACACGCAGCGCAGTGATCATAATTTGCTGCATGAGCTGGTCTTGCACTGGTAAGTTTTCTGTCAGCTCCCTTCGGCGAATATCCATCACCTCTCTGGCAGCTGACTCCAGCCTGCAGGGCAAGTCGGTGGGCAATATTCTCGATGGCAAGAGCGTCGCTTGGCTCAAAACGCCTCGAACCGTCAGCATGCTTTTCCGACAAGTTGAGCGCCCATCGCGGATGTATTTCGCCAGGACTGATGGCCTCCTTGTAGTCCTTTAGGAGAGATGGCAGTCTGCCCTTGAAGCCATTCAAAGGCCGGGCCGATCCGATCTTGTTCAGTAGTAGACCGACGCCGTCTCCAAAGTAAAACTCGTACTCGCTCAGCTCAATGAAATAACAGCACTCGAAGGTGTCGTGGATGCGAAGCTCCACCAGCGGGTAGATTAGGTTGCTTGGGGCGGGCGCGAATCGAATGGCCGACGATTCATGCTGCCAGAGCTTTCCAGCTCGGCGCGAGAGCAGGTCGTCCAAGGGCTCCCACCGGACCAAGGCACGGAGCTCCGCCAGGACGATATACCGCTTGATGTCCGGCGTCTTTAGGTGGAGCTCCATGCGTTCAGCTTGAAGGTCCTGTACGCAGCGCTGAGTAAAATTGAATTGCTGGAAAATTGTACGTGTATTTGGTAGACAATTACGGATTGTACAATATTGCAGATTGATTGCTACCAAGGCTACTTCCACAGACACCTGTTCGCCTTCAGAAATACCGGCATTCCAAGAGTAGCACGAGTCATGCGACGGCGCTGCTCCGAGAAGATGAGCTTCGACTGCGAAAACAGTCGCTCGCACAAATTGGACGTTGGAGGCACGTAGGTGGTGTCCGCAGATTCGGCGCCGCTTCAGAGCTTCCTCGGCAAACGAAATGTTGTGCCCAGTGTCGTCTTCTGCTGCAGCTTAATCGGGAGGAGAATCGGTTGGGGACGAAACAAAGCGCAGACAAGCCGTCTTCTCGGTGGGCGTCAGCCTTCCACCATTCTGCAGCTTGACCAAACCAGCTTCAAAAGCGGGGTTGTTGACAATGGAAGCTTTAGGAGAGAGATACTGGGCCATGACAGGGTAGCTGTCCACCACGTGATCCAACAGTGTGCGCACCTGAGCCATCGTAAGCGTCTCGTCCGGCAGCTTCATGGTGACCGATTGAAGACGGCTGAGATCCCCAAAAGCTTCGCCGCTTTGATTCCCTCCGCCGCCGAGAGCATGTACTCGGTGAGACCACATGCAACTGCTGCCGAATCTTCGATGAGTCGAAGAGCAGGTAGAATCTTCACACAGCGCTTTAGCATTTCAAAAGAGCTGCTCCAGCGGGTGTCGTTTCGGATACGAGCTCGCAGGGGAGATACGTGTTTGAGACACGCACGTCCTTTAATCGTCGTAAGCCGCTTCATCAGAGAGTTGCACTTAGCGACTAGTGCCACATGCGGATTAAGGAACAACTTCACCACCAGATTGAATCTGTGGCTCGCGCATCCAATGAACGGAATGCCACCACGGGGTCAAGCGATTGGTTGGCCGAGCAGATGTCGCCAACCAGGAACAGCACGGACTCCCAAAGACGATGGAATTGCTCCAGCGTGTCAGCGATAAAGTCGTACATGCTCTGCGACCCCAAATCTATTTCATCATCCATTGGCGAGAAAGCTAACAGAACACGCCCTTCAGGAAGCTCCTTTGACGGCTCGAAAACAGCAAACATAGCAATGTAGTGCACGCCACTGCAGCTCCAGCCATCAAAGACGAGACCAAACGATCTCGGCAACGTCTCGCGGAGCTTGGCTTCAATGGAGCCCATGATAGCGAACATCTTAGTCTTGAAAGTCTTGCGGGTGATGGGCTTTAGCTTAGAGTACTAAGCCGTGGCGGGGGCCTCGCAAAGGACAGGGGCAAGCCCTGAGTGACTATCCAATCCGCCCACGCTTCAGCGTTGCCGGAGCGATGAATGGACTCGACAATTGAGCGCTGCGGCCGGCCGTCAGGTTGAACTTGGTCTTCGTAGCCAGGATGAGCACGTCTGAGACAGTTGAGGAGGTTCTAGTACCCAGCACGAGCACTCTGGCGGTATTGACGGCCACAGATGCATTTGAACACGTTGGTGTCGACAAGGTCTTGCTGAAAAAGGCTTCACAAATTTGACGGTTGCTGAGAGGCATGGCGGTTGTAGAGACGGTCTTCGGGGAATCTGCTGCTATGTTTGGCGGAAGTTAAGAAGTGAGAACACTATAGTGAGGAAGCGAGTTGATTCGAATGGTGCGCTAAGAACCATTCAAGGCCAGTGATTTTGAGTACCGCGAAGGACTGATTAACCCTTTCACTTCCACGAGAAATTTGTATGTCCGCCGTGGACCTTTAATTTGACCAATCAACTTAGTGAGCTATACTAAACTCGGCCTATCAGCAGCTCGCGGACACGTAGATCTCACATTTGTCAGTAATGTAGTTCACGGTACTGCTCTATATTTGAATTTCAGCACGGATGAGCAGCGATTCCTTTCCCTGTGGTAATGCCGCCATTGTGGCGACGCGCACTGTGAATAGAATCAATACACAACCAAATCGCTTCAGGAGCATCTCCCGGTAGGACACGCTGACTCAGAGTGCCAGCAAGGTCGTTTGTGTAGAACGTCACGGTGCGCTTATCATGGAAGACGATGTAGCCAACAACTTTAGCTATCGTCATTGGCGGTGAGTAAGCGGTTCGTGCAACTTGTTCTGCGCTCGCTTGTGCGCTTCGTGCTTCTTCTCCCAATCTGCTGTCACGTCAATAGCTGGGACGAGTTCCCAGGATTCTCTATTCGTTCCTTTGCACCCTCTAACCCCAGCTAACCCATTTTCCTAGCAAACCTATTCTGACCGTGCCGAGAAGTCTCATCTTGTCGTCCGTGACTTCCAGTAGTGTCTTCGCGAGATTATGGCTTGGGTTGAAATATGAAAGACCAAAAGCTGACGCAAACTCGGAGCAGGGTACATCTCCGTAAGGTGTCCACACATGGCAGCCCACAAAGCACTAGCACCTTTCAGCTTGATGCAGATGTCATCTGATTCTAGCGTTCTGAACAACGGCGAGCACAGAGCTGGAAACACATTGACGTAGCGTTCTGCGGCGACGGTTCGTGTCTTGTTTCCAGATTCGTTGTCCCAAACGGAGTACGCGTACAGACGTTTGCCAACCAACTACAGCATAACATCTCACGCCATACTTATCCGTTTTTGACGGCATGTATGTTCTAGCACGGGAACAAGCTTTTGTACGCACCGTATTCTCATCCAGGCTAACAGCACCGACCGGTACAGCAATAGCAGCACATTTCTGCTGAATCTGCGCCATCAATTGGTGCCTGTGCCAAAGTAGGTCCAGCTCTCGACTTTGAACAGGTACACGTCCATGAACTTGAAACCGAGCACGAATACTTTCGAACCGATTTCTCGCCATAGTTTTTGCGAAATCGGACTGGCCTAAAAGACCTTCCGGGGCCAGAGCTCTCTGATACCTGTCAGCAATATGACACTCATAATAATTTCACGGCCGAGCAAAACATCGTGGCTTCCTTCTTTCCTTTATGCTTGAACATGGAGTTAGTCCAGGTGAGCAGCGCATCACCGGGTGAAGAACAGCGAGAAAAGCCCGAGCTCCCCGTGCTCTTTGTAGGCTAGATCGATGTCTCGCTCACGTACTGTATGCAGCCCGCTTTCGAGAGTTAGGCTATCGACGTAGGCGTTGCTGGTCAGCTTGGGCAAACAGGGGCCGTCTGCAAACATGGTGGCACTACCTTCTCGTCAGACTCTGGCAAAAGCTCTTTCTCGGTGTTGCTTGGTTGAATCACTTCGTTGTCGACCTCTCCATCGGAGTCCTCCAGCTCTCATTCGGTCTCGTTGTCGTCAACGAGAAGCTGTAAAATCTTCTTAGCGCTCTCGTGTAAATGAAGTATTGCGAGAAGGAAGCAAAACTGAAACTGCGTGGGCAGGAGAGCAAGATCTGAACATTCTGGCTTTTAGGGTAATTCTACTATTACGGGTCTGCTGCGGACCTGCTAGTCTTGGTGATCGCCACCCCCAGTCAACCTTCTATCAATCGGTTAAGCACAGCCTCAACAGGTCCACAGAGAAAGGGTTAATTGAACAGTATTGCAATTATAGATTGTGTATTTACAATCTTGGGATTGCAATTCAATCTTACTCAATGCTGCCTGTACGGGAGCTCGAACGCGGTCATCAGCGCCTCGGTCGTGCCTGTGCAGCTGAACTCGTCCCTGCACAGCCGCGCGACGAACGCCATGTTCACGAGAGCGACCATGTTGACGAAAAACAGGGTCGCTGTCGTGAACACGATGTCCAGAGCGCGCAGCTGTGACGGAGACTTGGGGTTGACGCGGGTCTTGTTCACCGTCGCGGTGATCCCGCCGTCGCTGCTCTTCTTGCGCTTCAGCGGAGAGGGAGCCATGCCAGCCAGTGACAAATCACCGCTTGACGAATTTCAGTTCACGGCCTTTCCTTTGGATTGCGACGCTTCAAGATCGCTGAAACGTGCGTGCAGTTCTGGGCCCCATAATTCACCATAGGCGCCTCCTACTCGCTCGAGATCAACCCCAGCAAGGGCGTCGTCATGGCTGAGCAGGTGCAGAGCGAGCCGATGGAGGAGCCGCAAGTCCTGGAGCCAGCGACAAAGTCCCAGGAAGATCAGGACACTGTGTCACAAGAGAAGACCAAGATCGACGACGCGCTGAGCGAGCTCTCGCTGGATGTGGCGAGCTCCAAAACGCACGACAAGGTCCAGCACTACAGTCCCCCAAAGGCCCAGAAGATGGAGACGGAGCTGCAGCAGCTGAAGGTGCGATTGGAGGCGCAGGAGCAGATGACGCAGCAACTGATCGAGAGGGAGCACGAGCGAGAGGCTGAGACCGAGTACATGAAGAAGAGCGTGCTGTCTCTACAGCAGGACCTCATCCGCCTCATGAACATTGTGGAGCAGCAGATCCAGATCCCAGCGACCATGTCCATGATGCCCATGCAGATGCACTACACTCCCATGGTGGTGGGGGCCAATGGGGAGGTGGCTTACTATGGGACGTCGCCCAGAGCGATGGAGTATGCAGCCAGAGCATACGCAGAGTCGGCTGCAGTGTCTCCTGCTGGGCCTCTCGGGAAGCGCCCAGCCGGTAGCGGAGATCTGAACGTGCATCACGCTCACGTGCAGCTCCCAGACGCCGTGGCAGCTCTCGTGTCGCCCGCTGGTGACGCGAATATCCTCCTCAAAGAGTCCATGTCGCCCTGCAAACGTGCCAAGATTTCACCCGGCTCGACTTCTGCAATCAACTCAGCGAACGGCAAGAACAGCAAGCGCCAGTGGAGCGAGGAGGAAGACATCGCACTGGGGATCGCTGTCCGCACCACAGGCGCCAACGACTGGTCCGCCATTGCGAAGCTGCTGCCTGGTCGATGTGGCAAACAGTGTCGAGAGCGTTGGGTGAACCACCTGAACCCAGACGTCATCAAGGAGGCCTGGACGGAGGAAGAGGACGAGATCATCTTCAAGACACGCGACAGGATCGGCAACCGCTGGGCGGATATCGCTCGCCTACTGCCCGGACGAACGGACAACGCCATCAAGAACCGGTACTACTCGACCATGCGGCGTCGTGACCGCCAGAGGAGCAAGAGCCGATCGATCGACTCGATGTCGGAGAACTCGGACCTCGCTCAAGCTGACGAAAAGTCTCCGTTGAGCTCTCCGGCAGCATCCGAGACGGAACTGCGGCGTGCAATCGAAGCGGATGAAATGAACGACATGTAGGAGCAAGACAGACAGTGCGTGTACTTCGTGGTGCGAAGAGCAGCATCAAATTAGCTGAAAAAGGTTGGACTTTGTTTTATGCCAAAAGACGACTTCAACAACTGTACTTTTCGGAAAACAGGGTGTGTTTTCAACTTCGATGAACAGTCGCTTCTTTCAGTGATGACCTCAAGAAGCATGCTGTCCAATGCAGCGTCCGGTAGCTCCACTACGAGTGCTAGTGGGGGCAAATTCCGATGGCGCGTGGACTCGGAGAAGAACGTGGTCATGTGGAGCTTCGAGCGTCGAGGCTGGACGAGGACCGACGGCGACGACTGGAACATCTACTGGGCCAACAAGACCTCAATCAAGAACATGTTTAATCCGGAGAACGGCGTGCGCCTGGTGGATGGCCAGTACGTCAACCACTTCCCAAACCACTACGAGCTCACGCGCAAGGACCTCATGGTGAAGAACATCAAGAGATACAAGAAGGAAATGCTGACAAATGCTGCAGCAGGGACTGGCAATTCCAACGCGACAATCACTGCTGCTGCTTCAGTAGAATCGCTAGATTTCCTGCCAGTGACGTACACTCTACCGGCAGACTATTCGTTGTTCGTGGAGGAGTTCCGACGCAACCCGAACGTCATGTGGATCATGAAGCCATGCTCCAAAGCGCAGGGCAAAGGCATCTTCATCATCAACAAGCTCTCGCAGACCAAGAAGTGGGCCAACCAGCGCTGGACCAATATGCCCATCAAGGAAGGTTACATCGTCTCGCGCTACATTGAGAACCCTCTGCTGGTAGGGGGAAGAAGTTTGACCTCCGCATGTACGTGTTGGTGCTGTCCTATCGACCGATGCAGGCGCTCGTGTATCGCGAAGGCTTTGCGAGGTTCTGCAACGTGAAGTACTCAGCTGCTGCAGACGACATGGACAATCCTTTCATGCACCTCACCAACGTAGCGGTGCAGAAGAACAACGAGGACTACAACAGCAACCACGGCGGCAAGTGGAGCGTCGCCAACTTGTGTCTTTATGTGGAGGCGACCCGCGGTCGAGGCTCGGGCGAAAAATTGCTTCGTGACATCCACGGTGTCATGCTTCACGCTCTGCGTGCGGTGCAAAACGTGGTTATCAACGACCCACACTGCTTCGAGTGCTACGGCTACGACATTATCATCGACGATAACCTCAAACCGTGGCTGGTCGAAGTGAACGCGTCGCCGTCGCTGTCCACCACGACAGTCGAGGATCGCAACATGAAGAGTCGACTGCTTCGTGACGTGGTCGAGTTGGCTGTTGCAGCGGACGCCGGACCTGACCAACGGCGAGCTGTTTTGCCACCGCCGATATTGAGCCCCACGAACGGATTCATGTGGCTCCTCAATGAGACTGCGCAGCTCGAAGCAGACCGATTACGCGCTGATGCACTACGCAAAAACGCAAGACGAGCGACAAGTGCTCAATGGCGGTGAAAGGCAACAAATGACATCGAACTGAATAGATATAGAAGCCACCATTGGTACTCGTGGCCGAGGCGAAACTCTATCCATCGAGCGCGCAGAGCTACCTCGAACATGTTGATCAAAATCGTTTCATGGAGATATTCTGGAGGCAGTTCTGCGCCACCAGGAAGTCCAAGTACACGTCTGGTGTCGAGTGCAACGATATGCTGCTGCCGCTGTCTTTCTAGGTTCTCGAAGCTGACAGCGTGTCGGTCGGCATGGCGATTCAACGGAGGATTGAGATTGTCCCCACATCGTACAGCTCGCAGGATCAGTGATTCAAATCCGTCGACATCTCGACACAGAAGACGTACTCGATGCCAGGGCGTTGGCGGTACGCTGACAGCTTCGCATAGACCGATCCTCATCGCTGGAAATACAGGACTTCGATAACCACGGTCACCCAGCCGTTAGGATCTACACCTTGCGGAACTTTAATTCCAAGACGAGTTGACGGTGGAAAGAATGATCCTTGGGCCGCCTGGAACTGCTGGCCCAAACAGCGTTGCGCTGCCAATACGATCGAAGATCGAAGATGGAGGAACCCGCGGTTTAATGTACTTGGCGGCAGCTTCATGTTGAGGCGAAACTAGGTACCCCACCAACCACACTCGTCCCAGAGTATAGATCGGAGCCGAAGACTCTGAGGCAAAGAGTCCAATTCGGCCACGCGGTTCCACGCCGCCAACGTTGCACCCTCTGCGACGAGAACGTCTTATTTGTCGAGGCTTCTGACATGAAGAGCACCGAGGTGAAGCGATGCCATCGCGCGCTGCAGTCAGTTCATTGTCGTCGTCCGAATGAACCAGAGCCATCGTCGCTCAGTGGTTGAAGTCGTCTTCTGTCACGACTTTTATTGAACGTCTTCTTTTTCGTCATTGTAATGAATGTTGATATCAAACGATGCCAGTGCTCATTGTCCTGTGAACATGCTGCTCGATTGGCATCGGTCGTTTTCGCTTGGCAAAAGGGCAGTTGGAAAACCACTATTTTTGAGAATTCGCTAAACGACTCCAGTCTGCAAACCATCTCTGCGGCTGCAGCTTTCGACTGCAAAGAGGATCGACTACAGTAGTTGCAATGGTGTCGGAGAGGAAGCTTCGTCGGAAGGAGGAGAAGAAAGGACTTTGTGACGATACCGAGGAGTCGACGAATGCGGAGGTCGTTTCTACTGACACCGAAGATACTTTAGCTACGACTACAGTTGAAAATGAAGCAACCTCCGATGAAATCACATATTCGCCGCCCAAAGAAGCGAGGAGGAAGAGGAACAAGAAAGAGGTCGTAACCCCCATCGCAGAACTGCCGTCCAAGCAGAAATCCAAGACTAAGTCGCCTCGAAAGAAAAAGAAGCGGCAAGATGATGAAGACGACACTGCGCCAGTCGAATTCCGCGTGAATGGGGTTATTGTGGATCGAGATGTGAAGGGAGGAGCGAAGCAGAACTGGCAGGGCGTGTATATGCTGCTTTTCAGGAGTAGTACGCCGCTGGGTCAGAAAGTCGCCTTCTTCATCATTGGCGTCGTCATCGTGAGCGTATCCGTTGGTGAGTGGAGTAGAGCTCATAATTTCTGGAGCCATTCGACTCTGATGACTTTTGTTTGTGACTGCAGCCGTCCTGGATAGTGTGAAAACCATTCGGAGCGCCATCGGAGACTACCTGCTAGTGATGGAGCACGCCTTCACCATCTTCTTCACCGTCGAGTACGTCTTGCGGATTATCTGCCTGCGCAAGCCGAGCAAGTACATCTTCAGTCTATTGGGCTTCATCGACATTTGCGCGCTCGTGCCGTCGTACGTGGGCTACATCTTTCCAGAAGCTCGCCCTCTGTTGCATTTGGCCGTGTTGCGGATCTTTCGAGTCATGCGAGTTTTCCGACTGATGCGGCTCGCTCGGTTCGTGGACGCCAGTGCTGCACTGACCGACAATATCGAGACGAACCGAAGGAACATCGCCGTGTTCCTCGTGGCGCTTTTCACGGTCATTCTGGTCATCGGGTGCGCCATGTACCTCATCGAAGGCGACCAACAGTTCTCCAACATCCCCATCAGTCTCTACTGGACTGTAGTGACCATCACCACGGTCGGTTACGGCGACATCTCCCCGCACACAATCGTCGGTCGGATGCTCGCTACGTTGGTCATGTTCGTGGGTTATGGAATCATCGCGAGTCCGACGTTGCTCAGTGCACCACCGGCAGCTCCAGCCATCTCGGATGTGGTCGACTGTCCGAAGTGCACTAAGGTGGTCGAGTGTGTCAAGTGCTTCCAGAAGTTCCATCAGGAAAGCGCCAACTTTTGCTGCATGTGCTCTGCGCCTCCGTCAGCAGGAAGTCAAAGCCCCAGGGTGCGGTCGGAAGAACGAAGACGTGGGCCGAGAGTGCCGATCGAGGAACAAAGATGTTGCCGTCCATGGAGCAGAAAATGCTACCGTCGATGGAGCAGCCTGCAGCTTCCAGTGAGCTACCAATCGAGGAGATTAAACTGGCAGAGCCCGTCGTCGTGAGCGTTGGCGGTTCGGTCTAACCAGGGCTTGAAACAAGTCGTAGGAAGGCTACCGGTAGTCGGTGCAGTCGTATGAATTTTATTGAGATGACCAGATCTGAAAGTACGGGTTTTGGTTATGGAGCGAGCATGACAGGGTCCTCTTCAGTCCGCAGCGTTGTTAGAGACGAACCCAAGTTGATGACGCCGACCAACTTAGTCGCACAACGTAGACTTTGGTCCACGAGTACATTGCTGCCATTTTGTGGACTCGATACAAATTCACGTTCACAATCATACGACCCAAACAACTCCACCAACAAAACACCGCCTACCGCGCAAACGACCGCCTACACACGCCGCACACGCCCCTCCCAGCGCGCACCACCGACCCCTCTACCGCCTGCACCACCGCTCGCCCAGTCCGACCGACTTGAGTACACTTCCCATTGCTCCGGAATGATTGTTTGAGCCTTGTTGCTTTCCGTTGCGCTGACACCTTTGATTGCGTTTTCCTGTTTAGATTCCTATTTTATTGTTCTGGTGAGTGACGACGTACAGACAACGACGGAATTAGCCGGCGATGCAAAAGCTGGCATTGAAGCTAACATAAACGTTTGCTGCAAAATATTGGCCAATAGAAAACTCTTGAAAAACAAAATTTTAACCAATCATAGATATTAAGATTTGCCTGGCTTACAACAAATTGCTGTGAGTTACAAGCAAATTTTCAGCTCATTTGCGAGATGCCACAGAGGCAACGCAGCTACACCATCAAGGAAAAGCGGCAGGCGATACAAGAAATCGCCGTCGTTGGTGTTTCCACCGTCGCACGCGATCTGAGCTGCCCGCGCGTAACTGTGGACGGCTGGTGGAGACAGCGGGACGAGATTTTAGTGTATAAAGGGCGCGCAAAATCAGAAACGCTGAAGGGCCAAGGGCGAAAGGAGCTGTATCCGTACGTTCCAGCCTTGGTAACTTACATGAAGGATGAACGACGGGAGGAGAAGGTTAGTTTTCGCTTTTTCCGATCAAATGCTAACTATTACTACGATGTAGCTAAATCACTAAAGTTTGCCTTATTTTTGTGAACAATAGGCATTGACAACGAACGGTATGATAGACTTCATGTGCCACATCAGTCAGCGCTGGATCACGTCGTATCTCCAGAGTAAAAGAGTGGAGGAGCTGCTCTAGAGCGTCTCGGTCAACGTCTTGCAGGAAGGTGAGGTGTTTTTGTCTGAAATAATACTAATTTTTCTTTGATTTTTATTTTAGCCACGAATTTTCCTCACAGAAGCCGCAGCTTGCCAAGCTGGGCTCCGAGGCCTTGGGGAGACCAGTGCAGAGTTTGCGTTGGAGTTGTGGCAGGAATACGAGGCGTTCGCGGGTGGTGGCATGTACAAAGTTGATGAAACGGCCATTAACTTTGACATGCCACCAACCCGAATCTGGGCCATGAAAGGTCGCCACGACCCAGCTCATATTGCAGAGACCAACAAGCACACCGGTAGGATGATAGCAGTCCTCACAATTCGTGACGACGGTAAGCTGAAATCGCCTTTTTCCTAACATTTACGTGATTTTGGGCTAAAATGATAAATATTATAGTACTTTTTAGGTAAAATTTACCGATTCTTTTTATTGTCCCACGCGGCAAACTAGGAGGATTGATCGACAAGCGTGAGCTTCCAGAATACCCCCAAGGCCACTACTACACAGTGTAGGAAAACGCGTGGATGGATGCTGCGGGGTGGAGATTTTACGTAGAAAACGTCTTACAACACGAAATATCTGATCCGTCAATCTTCCTCCTTGACAACTTTGAAAGCCATGTCTCGGAGGAGGGCCAACGCATTGTTCCTGAACTTGCGAGCACACAGTGGTCCCATTACCACCAAACAGCACTTCGGTGTGCCAGCCGCACGATGTTGGTGTAATGGGACCACAAAAGCTAAAATTAGGTCAAAATTTAGTGGAATTACGGAGGTACTGCAAAATAAAAGCGCATACGCGCTATCAAGGCCACCATTGCTGCCTGGGAGGATATCTCCGCCGACACGGTAATTCGTGGCTTCGAGAAAGCTATTCCTAGGTACCCAGAAGTAACGATTTGACAATACACCCCATTTCTGTCAACCGTCTGTTTTTTGTCAATGTATTACGTTCGAATTTTAGCGAATCAATGAACATACCGGCTTTTTCGTTGCCGTATTTTGTATGCAATGCGCCGACTAATTCCGTCGTTGTCTGTAGTCGGTCACCCACAAAAGCGCTGGTACTTTCATGCCAGAAACAACTCCAGCCCTGGGTGAAATCGTTCCCAAGATCCCCAGCGAATAGGAAACCCACTCAGAAAGTCACCGTCCGGGCCGGGAGTAATCGTATTTATACCAATCAGTTCTTCTACGTTGTCGTTTGTAGCAGGAATCGTACCCACCGCATCGACGTTCGTCTTCGGTTCTCTCTTCACTGCATTGACTGCAATACACTGCTTTCGCGGCTTCAAATATTCGATGTGAGAGCGCGTGATTCGGTTGGTATGGAACACTGTAACGAGGTTGCACCGACTGGATGGGGCTTATCCTCCAACGACGCAGCATCCATCGCCTTCTTGCTCGTCCATGTAGTCCTCATCAACGCTGTCATCTAATTCGGCTGCATCAGCCTCGAAAGCGCCTTCCAAAGCACCTTCAACTTCCCACGAATTCTGGTCGTGAGTGTTGGCGGCGCCGACTAACACACAGTCGCTCTCTTCTACCGCAGTATCTTCAGTTTTCAGCTTCTTCACAGGAGCATGAGATCCACTAATCTTTTCATCCTTCTCAATTACGCCTCTCTCCACAGGTGGCTTCTCACTCTGCATGCTCGCCCCTCGGCTTCTCTTTGCGTCGTGACGAACTTGGCGAGCAGCAAAAGTCCCCTGAAGCCGTATTGCCGGATTGATAATGGAAATAGGTGGAAATGCCGGCGCGGGGACGCATTTGGTTCTCCGTTGTCCATTAAGTGTGAACATCGGCATTTTACCCCTCCAACTTCGACGTGGCGAAAAGCTCGGCCCGTCGGAAATATAGGGTCCATAGCGCAAGAGCTCATCACATGATGGTCATATAAGGGTAATATTAAGTGGAGATTATGAAACGATACCACCGCTACCGATAGCGCAGAGAAGATGACAGTGACGAAACGGCGACGGCAGGTTCGAGTACGGTGAACACAGCGAGTTCGACGTCTATGGCCGCCACGACATGTTAAACCCGTACATTGTGGACAACATCCTGGTTGAGCGATTTAACATAGCTGTTCTGTGATCGGGAAGCTCGTGTGTAGCATTTACGGCCAAATGAAATTTTAATGGGCGGATTCGGGCATTTTCTGTTCCAGAAGCATTAACGGATATCCTATTGTTTTTTCACAACCCACAGTTGGATACGGTGGTTTGACCTGTGAGGTTTGCGACCTGTGGTTTTATCGTTAAACCGTGCACGCCAAAATAACGGGGACCATCGCTTTTTGTGAACAGCCTTTGTCATATCCTAGGCTTATTCGAGCGAATCTGTTTAGATATGTCGCGCGTATGACATTTCTCTTGTCGTATATCGGCTGCTTACGCGCACCGACTGCGCGTAAGGATGCGCTGTGCACATGCAAGTACAAGTGCAAGTGTTGACTCGACACGAGCCCTCGTGCGAAGGGTCCCCTGTAGGTCAAGCAACACTAAATCTCTCATTCATATGTTCTCAGCTCACAACTTTCTACAAAGCCCTCACTGCCTCATCGCCTCACGCGAGAGCACGACCTCTCTATCTGCTTTGTGTGCCAACTACAGCAACTTCACTCTCCATTTTTGTCATTCCTCCCGCATCACCGACAAAGCTTAATACCACCCAGTATTGGTCGAACGGCGCATTTTATGACTTTATAAAAAGTAAAATATAACAATACTTAGAAAACCCGTCCCATGAAGCCAAAGCTGTCTCTTCTAGCTGCCCTACATTGCGATACTGGCGGTCACAGGTAAACCCGTGTGCGACCACAACCGACATGCGCTTCACCAGTGACACAGGCAGTACAATGTATAACACTGAATACGGAAAATACTGATTCCACCTTACCTTAACGTCGTGGGCATGAAAAACCGTCAATGTGTTTTCTCACCGCCCACAAAATCTTCACGGAAATGGCATGAACCAATATTAATTATTCGCTTTTTTTTAAATGTGTAGACGCAAATCAGGATCACACATCCCTGGAAGTCATTATATCACCATTGAGCGTGCAAATTTCCGTCGTGACAAACTACATCCAGCAAAACGGTTTTTGCAAAATAACATACGGGTAAGAGATTGGCTACTGTGGCGGAGCGCGATTTACCGAAACCGCTCTTGCGCACGGTGCCCAGACTGCCGACTGCGGAGGGGG
>JAAVTG010000492.1:0-21427 GCA_011947345.1 Phytophthora quininea
GCATGCAGGCCCACTGCAAATACCTGAATGCTGCCAGAATTTCCCCTGTGACTCCGCCAGTGAGAATATTAGGCGTCACATACGCCACGGAACCGACAACAAAATGAACTTAGAGGATGCAGGGCGATCGTCGTTCTACGGGATGTAATCAAGCTTGAACAAAACGAGACATAACTGTGAGCACCGAGCGGTCCCGTTGACGCCATCCCCTGTCGTGCAATCGTTGTTGCTCGCTATCGAGTGCATGGAACTTGCAGGTTCGGTGTCAACATGTTTACAGTCAAAGGTTGACGTCCACGGAGCGTACGGACGGTGATTGAGCATGAACGACGTGATAATGTACAAACCGCTGGATCATTTACAGCAGTAGTATTTTGTGTTTCCACCACTGGTAATCGACATCACAGCATTAAGTGCCTGAAGTGTGGCAGTGCTCAGTTGTTGTAGGCGGTCCTCCTCATCAAGAGCCTCCTTGGAGGGCCTGGCCCATCTTGTGATCTCGTTGGTCAGTGGGCATAGTGTCCGAAAGGCTAGTCTTGATGTTACTCTAGAGACCAGCAAGTACGGCTGCTCACGCTTGTTTGACATTCGATTCTCAGACCGCCACTCGGTAACAACCATTTTGTCAAGGGTTTCTCCTTGCACTTTATATACAGTTGATGATACTGCGCACACCATGGGGAATTGCTCGACACGAACGGACAAAGTGCGTGGATTTCCTTCTGAAGTCGGCGCTAGTGAGATGTGGCTTTCGCCATACGGTCGGGCGTCGGGGAAGAGAGGAAATAAGTCGGAATCAAACAACCTTGCATGGCAGTCGCCATCGAACCTCGTCGGATGCGTACAATCAACGCTAAGGGCGCAACACTCGGGATTTTTACAATGACGTCTTCAACACTGTCGCGCACGTAGCAAAATTCAGTATCCTCCTGTAGATGATCTGCTCCAGTGTGCCCAGCGTCCCGTTCGCAACCATTTTAGCGGCGCGAATGTTCTGAGTAATTTGCACCGGCATCCCGACTATCAAATCGAGATAAGGCGCCATTCTGCCAAACTTGGTGTCCGGGAAACCCATTACATTTCGGATTTCCGATGAACCAAGTTTATCTAGTTTACCACCAAAATTAGCAACAATCCGTACAGGACACTCCGCTTTCGGCAACAGCCTGGCCGCTGTTGCAACGAATAAATTGTTTATCGCCAGCCGCGTCGTATTATCTGGGGTTATAAAACAAGGCACCGAATCGCCAGGATTCCATGTTTCAGAGACGTTGGCGTTACTAGAAACTCTCGAATCGATCAGGTCGACAAATTCGGGGAGCCACACACCTTGCGAGCGAGTTGACACCCGCGACCCCATTCCGGATCTGCCCTAAATCGAACGCACTCATCCAGCACAATCACACGGTCGAAGAGCCTCCACAACTTATACCCGGCGAAGTCGTCCGCCCCTGGCCCTGGCTTTCGGAAGGGTTCTTGTAGAGTGAGGCCCCTCCCACCGGTGGTAGCTGAAGAAAATCTCCCACAAGCACTACATGAACTCCACCAAACGGTAGGTGTGAGATTTTCTTAGCTATTCCCAGGTATTTGTCGAGCTTCGCTAGCTCATGTTTCTTCATCATTGAGACTTCGTCGATGACCAGGATGTCCAGGTAAATTGCCGCCTTTCGGCGCTTCTTTTCAGCTGGAGCAGCAAACTCGCCAATGTCCTCCCTCCTATTATCGTTGCAGTCTTTCCGGTAAGTGCTGCTTTGATAAGACAATCAGGACGGTTCCAGCTTTCACACAAGTTCTGGACGGCATCGAGCACTCGGCTTTTGCCCGTACCACCCTCGCCACCCAAAAAGAATAGCAGCTGGTCCTGCCCAAGATCGTCGTCAAGGTCGCTATCTGTGTAGCTCATATCCTCCACCTTTCGCCACCTAGTAAGCAAAGCAATTCCGATGAGTCTAAACGCGTTGTGCTGCTTCTCGTTGAGCGTGAAGTGCTGCGATACTGCTGTGATGGTGGCAAAATTTCCGTCCGCGCTGCCAAGGGGAAGAGATGGAGTGTGTAGCGAGTTCCGCCACGACGTTCGTTCATCCAGCAGCGCATCATTCAACAGTTCAATCACCTTGGCGTCCCTAGTGGCAATTTGAGGCTGGACACTCTGGTGGAGTTGGCAGTCGGTTGTTGTATTCTGGACCCAGGCGCGCATGTTAGGAACGCTAGGAAACTCGGTCAGTGCGATTGCCTGCCTACGAGAAACCGTGCTGAACGCGTTGCCTTCCAGCATCCGATGGGCATTGAATACTCGAAGAATTTCGGTCACACGCGAATCCGGTTTTGCGGAAGTTGGGATTGTGACTGGGTCGAGGCTTGTGCTATCGGGTAAAGCGCTAGGGTCGAACTTCTGTAATTCCCAAGGATCAGCAAACTTATCTTTTTAGGGGGTCATTGTCTTCTTCTTCTCCATCCATGGCATCACAACCGTTGAAAAGGAAATCGCCATCATCACTTGTGCTATCCGCGTCGCTGTCGGATAGCGCGCTTGGTGAAGAAGATCTATCACTGTCGCTGCGCACATGTTCTGCATTAGCTATCGCTCTATCCGCTCCACAGTAATAGTCGTCGATGTGACTCATTATCTTCGCCACGAAGTCGCTGCGAGTGCATTCCCACTGTTCGTGCGCATCGAGCCATAGGTGTTCGGAATCTGTCGCCAAACCTATTAGATCAGCCAGGCTACAGAAGGGCTTGAACAGCACCAGCGACAGCACAGCACGCTTGTATCGAACGCTTTCTGGAGAGTGACTCGCAACATACGGAAGTCGGAATCCCTGAATGACAGGAACAACTTCACGGTAACGCCTGCCGAGGCTGTGCGTGCGATGCAGTGGGTGCCCTGTGTGAAATGCGAATCTCTCCTTCCGCGTCGACTTGCCCTTCTTCCTGAAGTAGCTCATCGCGAATTCGTAGATGCTGACAGCCGCAAGCTGGTTGGGGCGGAAGACGTAATCGTCCAAAAAGGAGACGGCCTGGAAGCGTGGCGTTTCAGAGTCGCCGCTTTCATCGACAAGATAGCATGAATGCTCCTCCTCCGAGCAGAGTTGCCGCAGGATGTCGTGAAGGGGAATGTATGAGCACCTCGAAATTTCATAGCAACACGAGCCGCGGCACAAATACAGAGCCGCCAGCGGCGCAGCCACCTCCTGTCGGTTAGTCATGGCGTAGACCATTGATGCCACACGTTTCCTCGCCTTGGCAACTCCGCCGACGACCTGCGCTTGCGAGGGCGCTTTCGTCGTGGGCTTCTCGCTCCTGCCGTCGCTGGAACGAGGCCAGGGCTATCACTACTACCGAGTCCAGACGTTTCTGCTGCTTCGTCACATACTTTGTGCAGTAGTGTATCCGATCCGCAATATCCCTTCCGCCAAACAGAACCTGTATATCGTGGTTGCACTTGAACGTGGCCATCATCTCGTAGTTAAACCCGTTAACAAACTCGTGCGCCAGCTTTCGCTCAAGCGTAACACCAGCTAAATCAAACGACGTCTCCGGCGTACGGATGCGAGGGAATAGATATCTGCAATAGGAGTTATTCACCGCAGATTTTGACGTTTTGAAGCAGCTACTCGTGTGGGTCCACCAGTGCTGGTTTAGCAAAATCACCAGTGCGGAAACCATATAATCCATGCCTTCGCGCCCCATCCGACGGTCAGCCGGCATTGGCGGCAACGCTTCCATGAGGCGCGTCAGATTGTCGTTTTGGTAAGGATTGTCGTCACAGGAGCAGGTTGCCATCTGATACGCGTTCGCGTTCTCTAAGACCTCTCTCTATTGCGGCCGAGAAGCACTGCTGCTCATTGGACCGCTCCTCAGCTCCTGCTGAACGCTTTCGCGCTCATAGACAATGGCAGCAGCCTGGCTCTTTGTATCACGACAGACCGATTCCCGACGCGCTTCGTCGTCCATCTCCGCCGGAGTGAGCTCGTTTTGCCATGGCGGCCAGTGAGCGGGTCGGTTCTGGAGTAGAACGCTTCGCAATATGTGCTGCGAGCTAAACTTTGTGTTACAAGCGCTGCACTGCGGCAGAGTGGGCTCTTTCACTAAGCGGTGGGCCTTGAATGATACAGCCCGTGCCGTGGGTTCTGGCGAGCGCGCGCGGGTATGTCCAGCCCAACAAGATGGGCGTACGGGGCGTCGCAGTGTGAGCACGAGAGCCGCTCAACAGAAAGCGGCAGGCTGTTAGAAACGATGCTCCGCACGTAGGACTCTACGGTATCCTTGAATCGCTCTCCGCCAGGTCCGCGCAGTAGGGATTCCAACTCGACTGTGCTCGACGGAGCGCCGACTAGCCAAATCAACATGTGTATGTGCAACGTTCCCCTTCCCTGTGTCTCGACCATGCCAAAGTACGCCCTTACATCCCCGATCAAACCCGAGAAGGAGTTTCTCTGCTTTGTTGTCGGGTCGATCCCGAGCACATGCCTTATGAACACGTCCAAACTCCGCATGAATAGACGCGCCGACGCACAGTCATTCCCGAGACTGGCCTCGCGTAGTTGGGCCTTCGATGGCATACTGGCGTCCAAGATGTCGAAGAGCGACGCAATGGATGTGATTCCGGCGTAGTGGGCCATGACGAGAGAATTGTCGGTATTGGGCGTGAGGGTGATAAAAAGAGATGGGTGTCCGAACCGTGTTTGGTAGGCGAATGCTTTTGTCTACACTTGGCACGCTCCGCGTTGCTACCCCAAACGGCGGCAGACGCGATCTCCACCGTTTTCAAGAATTTGTGCGCCACAGAGTCTTGTTCCGTGCGACCTGACCGCCTTCCCCAGTTCGGCGGGCCCTATGGACTCAAACCCGCTGAAAACACCAGGGAACCGCAGACAACGTATGGAAGTTTGTGTGTACATGTTTTTCATCGATATGCGGTCGAACGAAACCAGTGTGAAGAGCTCGTCTTCAGCGAACCTCCGCGTCGACAGCGTCGTGTAATCTTTCACGCACTCTTGAAGCGAGACCGTAACTTGCCGCGGCTCTCCTGGGTGGCCACGCCCAAACGGAAACAGGTGGGGGAACATTTTCGCCAACAAGTCGCCGGAGGCATCTCCAGATATTTTGTTCGAGCGCTTGACCAGAAGTTCCCGGGTGTCGTTTTGGCGTGACGCTAGCGAGTGCTCGCGCGAAAGCAGCTCCTTTGCAGCATCCGATAACCCGATCCGGCGCTCCACAACGCTTACCTCATCACAGGAATTCTCCACCTGCCAAACGTCCGAATGGCCCCGGATGTCTTCGAGATCTTCGCGCACGCTGTCGTCGATGGCTCGGCCTTCATCTTGTATGCGCTCCAAAATAAGATGTTCAAACAGCTCTGTATCGATCCCGTCGACCCAGACACATTCGTTCCGAACAACGTCGCTGTAGAGACAATTGTTGCGCTTGTAAAAGTTGAATACGTCTTGCAGCTTCCGCGTTCGAATCTGGTGCATTTTCTTAACCTTCTCAACCTGACCGTCTGAGAAATCGCCGACCATCGCAACTCGGAATGCATCGGTACTTGAAATCGACCTCGGTAGCAGCAGCACGGGAGGTGAGGGTGTGCAATCAAACGTTATACAATGCGACCGAATACAGCGATGCCGCCCGCCTCTCATCACACGAGTCATTGCGGCGACCGTGACCAGCTGCGTCATCATTCTCTCCGGCAACGTCAGGGACTGCAGGTCGTCCGGCAAGCCCTCAACGAAAAACCCGTTCGCAATAGCAAACTTCGGGATGCGCCCGCGCTCTATTTCTTTCAAGCAGGTTTTGCACACAGTAAACCAGGCCGTCAAGTGCCCTCCTTCACCGGTGTAACAGCGGAAGCTTTTCGGCGCAACCATAACATCGCGCAGGAAGGTCACACATGCTGGAGCTCTGTACCAATCCAGAAGAGCGCGAGGTAGGGCCCTGTCCAATTCTCCCAAACTACGCCTTATCTTGTTCATGAACATCCAGTCGGAGGCTTCTTTCCGTTCCGCCTCGCATCAAAGCACCAGTGCGTCGCACGCGACACAGACACACTCATCAAGACACCCTGGCCCCAGCGCCTTTTGTAGTCTTTCGAGAGCCTTTGCGCGGTCGGAGTCGCTGACAGGCTGCGGGCTGGAGGTCGTAATTCCCGCGTTAGGTTGCGTTTGCAGGCGCTCCCGATAGCAGGGTTGGTGAGTCCGGTGCGTTTTCGGGGGTGAATCGGATTGCCGGTGTCTCTAATGCGAGCTGCACGGGCAAGTATTCGGGCCGCGCGCGCATGCCGACATCTCACCATTTTCATGGCCAAAGCAGAAGTTGCACGAATGTCAATGTCATTGCTCACTTGTCTGCCACCGTAGGAAGCATTGTCGATAATAGCGGCCTCAGCGCCGGTAGATTGTGCACCACGTGATCCGATGACATTCTCTCTTTTATAGGCAGCGTCGAGGCGCCGAAGAAGACTTTCACTGTCGGACTCATCATCTATGTCAGGGTTCGCTCGGGCGGATGCTGCTTCATGGTGCATGGTGCTGCTGCGTTGCACGCCCGCCATCGCTGAGGCTGCGATAGCACGCACGTCCAACTCGTCGCCAGGATCGAACCTCCTCGAAGAACCACTCTCTGGAAACGAGTTGCCATGAAGCACTCTCTCCAGCTCGTAGGCAGTATCAAGATACCGCAACAAGTCCTCGCTACCTGAGGCGTCGTTAGCACTATCATCTGTGGCCTCGTTGTGAGCATGTTCAACAGCGCCACGGTGGCTACGTGCCATCGTTGACGAGGCGGTAGTACGGCGACCTTGGCCTCGCCCACTCGATATGTTTTTCGGACGCTTTGCGTTCCCATGGCCAGCAGTCTCCCCACCCGTGTTCGCTTCTTACGCCCGCGCCCGCCTTGACAACGGTCACTTGCCTCGTCGTCACAAGGAGATCCAGATCCACAGGAAACGCCGACCCCGTGAGAGACTCCAGCTCCACAAGCAGCTCCAGCGCCGCGAGAAATGCCAGTTTCACAAGAAACGCCAGCTCCATAAGAAACACCAACCGCTGCACAAGAAACTCCATTTCCACGAGAAACATCGCCTCCCCGACCATTTCTGTCCGCGGGTGTCGTCAAATCCACAAATGAGGCAGCGGTCTATGGAAATTCAGTTGAGCCTGATGGCCCAGTGTCCCTAGAACAGGGACATGAGGACACTTCAACATGGTACAGCGTACCGTGCCGGGGAAGCGCGTAGGCACCTGCCTCGCAGTGCAGCGGTGGTGGTGGAAGCAGCAGCAGGCGTAGAAGTTACTAGGAAGCACCATCGTTTTCGTAGCACTTTATGTTAAAAGTTAAAAAAAAGTTTGCAATGTATCGCTGTATGGACGTACCGCATCAGCGTATGGTGGCTAGCGCACATGCATGAGCAGGCGGATCGATCGGTCGCAAGGTCGAGCAGAGGCACCAGCAGCAGGGGTGCGAGCGGGAGCGGGAGGGCGCTCCGGTGACGCCTCTGATTATTGTCGAATCAGCACATGTTTTTTTCTTAAAATATTCGCCCTGTGACGTGTGTAGAATGGCACCATCGTTTGAGGCCATTAGTAAAAGATACCGACGGAAATTCGGTATTTTGGCCCTGTGCTGTATCAATGCTCTTGCCAAGGACAACCGTGTCGCGCTTGTATAGTATAGTTTGTTCAAGTGTCGTACACCGAAAAACTGCGATTCCTCATGGAATACCGTTCAATACCGATGAAAATCGCTGGCGTCACGAAAAATGCCCGTAACGACAGTTCTAAAGAACTGCGAATTGAGGAAACGAGAAGAAATAAAATAATGAAGCGCGAACGCTCAAACAGCCCGGCCATGGGATACACCAAGTGGCTTCGACCACTATCTAAACATGACGACTGCCTGAAAACCTCACGCGACACTGTGCGTTTCCCCGACAATATAATGGCGCTGTCCCATGTCGTGACAGCGATTAGAGAATTCGCGATGACGGTGGAGGAAGCTTTTCTGAAGGCTGCGAAGTTGGGTAACTCCGTGTGGTTGACCCAACTGCTAGCACGGTGTGAGTGTAGAACGTCGAATGCACTCGTGAAGGCGGCTGCGAATGGCCGTTTGAACTGTGTAGATATTCTGGGTGAAGAAACATTGTGCTGATCCAAGAGCGACCTCCATGGAGCCCGGACGGAAGGCAGCGGAAGCTGCTGCTACCAACTGCCAGCTTCTCGTCCTGAAACAGTTGATGTCAACTCTCTTTATTCCGTGGGTGAAGGGCATCGCCTACTGTGACCTCTCCTGCTTTACGGCCCGTAAAATACTGGACACCGCGGCGGTGAATGGCCGTCTTGACGTGGTGCGCTTTATTGTGCAAGATGCCGTCGAGAAGAAGTACGCGAAAGAAACCAAAGGGTTGGATACGCTGGCACATGCGATCTCGAGCGGGCAGATGGACGTGGTGGGGGTTCTACTTGAGCTGGACGGATCGTGGTGGAACTTGGCGGCGGCTTTTACTGCAGCAGTGCGCACTCAGCATTTCGCACTTGCAGACAGGATCCGCGAGGTTTTCTGCCATGCAGGAGCAAAAGAAGCCTTATCGGTCCAGCTGGCAAAATGCGGCGGTACCGAAGCGGCGAAGTACCTGTACCACAATGGACATTTAAAGTCAAAGTTGCTCGACAGGGCTTTTGTCAGCGCAGCAGAACAGAGCTGCATTGATACCATGGAAGTTCTGTACGACACCGCCCGGGTTTCTTTGTGGGCATTTGATAAGGCACTGAGGGACTCTGCGTCATATCTGTGGCCCAAACGGAAAACAATGGAGTTTCTCTCTGCAGGAAGCGCTGTGCGTCCCAAATCGCTGTGGACATAGCGCTGCGACGGACGCGGAATTCATGCAAGAAGAACTTGCGAGTAACCTCCGCATGATGACTCAAACAAGATTGCGACGTGTGAACAACTATATTTCGGTGGAAGTGAAGCAGGCTATATTCCAGATGAGTCTTGAATTGGCTTCCATGAGCATGAAGACAAGCCGCAGCTCGACTTTGATGCATTCCGTAACCACAATAAACGACCAGCAATTTGAAATCAAACTAAAAAGTATCGTTGATAATACATTGGCTCATGTGAAGGAAGGTCGCAAAAGTTTTCTTCGCACGAACTTCTTGACTGCGTCGGTTCTTGCCTCTTCAAGTATCTCTTTCGAAGCTGCGCGTCCAATATCCAACGTCGACACCGGCTACTAGCCGTAAAATATTTTCTCTTCCGACACAGACAGCAATCGATACGATCTCGAGCTTCAGTTCCCGCGAGACTCCTCTGGTTTCATCCAAAATCTCGTCGATAATCATTTTCACATTCTCGAGCTTACCGATACGCAGCTTTGTTAAAGACTCTTACAAGCGCTTCATTCAAGATGCACTGCGTGTCATACAGGTACCTCATCAACTCGCTCGATTTGAGGGAGGCGGCCGCTACGAAAGCATCATTTATCGCCTCGGCACAAACGCGAGAGCCGTCTCGCAGCAGCTCAACGACCTCGACCTTCCCATATACTGCTGCATGCACAAGGGCCTTGCCAATGACTTCAGACGACAGGCAGCTCTCCTTGTACAACAGCTTCACGATGGCAACCTGATCTTCATCGTAACGGAAGCGAATACCTCTGCTCCAACCACCAGCGCGCTTGAAAGCTGCAACGATCGCTCCAGTGGTAGCTCCCACCTTCATATAGCAGCCTGGTCATTTCAAACTCACGCGCAAATAGTAGTTCTACATCCACTGCTGATTGGGATGCACATTGCTTTCTACAGAGAAACCTCAATGTTGCCAGTTTGGGCCAGGGATATAACGTAGCTTCCCCATCGCCTTATCACACGTTTCGACAGAGCCTAAGTCGGTGTCGTACAGGAACTCCATGGTATCAACACAGATCTGTTTCGCTGCATGGAGAAACGCTTGGTTGATCAACGTTGAATCGACTTGTACGCGTCGAACAAATATTTGACCGCTTCGGTACCATTGGTTCGGCTTGCTAGGGCAATCAGGAGGTCTTCTTTGGGTTCTGTGCGATTGTAAGCCTCACGAATCCTGTCTGCGAGGACATTGTGTCCAGTGACCACTGCTGCAATGAAGGCCCCCACCAAATCCTGGCGAGTCCAAACAGAAACTCCACCACATCCACCTGTCCGCTTGAAATCGCATCCTGCAATGTTGACGGCTTCATTCTGTCTGCGTATTTCTCCTCGACTGCGTGCTGCACAATAAAGTGCACTACGTCGAGATGGCCATTTCTATCGCGTTGGTTAGAATGTCACGCATCGATCCACAGCCTTGAAAGAAATAATTGTGCATGTCACGAGTCAAGAGTTTGGACACCAACAGCCCCAGCACGAGAAGGTGTGCGTTGTTGGCAGCAACTTGTGCCGCTTTCCGTAGAGTCCTCCAGGACTTCTTGCTTGGGTCAGCAGGGTACTCGTCCAGCAGTATCTTCACACAATCCAAATGCCCGTTAGCAACAGCACCCACAAGTGCAGCCGGTACCGCATCTGTCCAGCAGTTGGCCCAGCCACGCCGCTTGACCAGACCTGGCAGCCTTGATGAAAGCCTCCTTTAATGTCATTAGAAACTCCTCGATCATTGTCGTAACATGGGATAGCGCCAGTATCTCAGCGGGGAAACGCTTTGGGTTGCCAACGGACTCGCTTGGCGTCTGGGGGTTGAGTTTCTTCGCGCATATTTGTTCAGATTTGGACAATGACGGAAGTCGACAATGTTCAGATTTCGCAGCGACGGAAATCGGCATCATTGAGATTAGGACTTTCAGAGTCGCTTGTTGCAATTGGCAATATCTGCGGTGTCGATGTGGCTGCGATGGTGGGAGATGGCAGATTGGAAACCTCGCAAGCAAAAGTACATGTCTCTAACCGAGAAAATCCTGCGTCTGATCATCCTGTCACCACGAACTTGCAATGCGCAATACCCTCACTCAGTGTCCACAATGCGACGCCGTCTTCTTCAGAGTGACTTTCAGCACTCGAGTCAATTCGGATCGAATTTTTGCCTCGGATACCAAGAAAACCATTCGGGCCAAAGTAATCGCCACTTTTCACGTTAACCCCGTCGCCGCAAGGAGTGACGGGAGTGCAGCACGGTCAATCGGTTGTGCCAAGTGGCTGATCTCGTAGAGCTTGGCGAAGAAGCGCTGCAGCCACGCCGGGAACCGCGTCGCCAGAATCTTGAGCGGGATCTCGGACGCCGCGATGCCCGGATGCGCCGCCACCGACAACACCCTCCCGGCCAAACCCGCCGCCGTGATCCGCCGGTCCAATTCGTACGCGAACAACAAGTTGGCCAGCTTGGAGGTCGCATACTCTTTCGTGTACGTCTTCTTGTCCGGCGAGGACCGCGCGAGCTTGCTCAGGTCCATCTTGACCCAGCGGTGCGACAGACTACTGACAGTCACGACGCGGGACGGCTCGTGCTCGCCGCCTCGCTTGAGCAAGTCGAACAGAAGCGCCGTCAGCACAAAGTGGCCCAGGTGGTTGACGGCGAACTGCATCTCCAGTCCGACGGTGGTGTGGGTCTGCACTGGCACCGTCACGCCGGCGTTGTTGACGAGGATGTCGAGTCGCTGGGACTTGGCGCGGAAAGACTCTGCAAACTGCCGGACGCTCGCGAGGTCGCTCAGATCGAGCGGCAAGAACTCCACAGTGGCGGTGGTGGCGAGTTCGCGCGTGATACAGTCCACAGCCTGGCGACCACGGTCGGCGCTCCGACATGCCAACACCACCACCGCCTTCTTGCGAGCCAACTCCAACGCAGTGACGAAGCCGATGCCGGAATTGGCGCCCGTGATCACCGCCACTTTGCCGTCCAGCGACGGCATCTGCGAGACGCCCCATGCAGCACAAGTCATGACGGTAACGGAGACCGTGAGAAGTGCGCCATGAATCCAAACTTTGGTATAGCATCGGGCTCGCATACTGGACTACCCGGTAGTTAATACCAGGTAGTCCATTTCTCCCTCTCTTAAAGAGACGGCGCTCCCCCTCTAAACGAGCAATTACCTTTTCGAGCCATCCACAAGATCCCCACTCCCAGCAACCATGATGCAGGCTCCCGTGATGGTTCTGAGTACGTGCCCGGCGCCTCCTGCTGCGTCCACCACCCGCATAACTAACCTCTCGATCTGCCAGACACCAACACCAAGCGTGAGACCGGGCGCACCGCCCAGCTGGGCAACATCGAGGCGGCCAAGACCGTGTCGGACATTGTACGCACCACGCTGGGGCCCCGCTCCATGCTCAAGATGCTGCTGGACCCGATGGTCGGCATCGTCATGACCAACGACGGCAACGCCATCCTGAGGGAGGTGGACGTGGCCCACCCGGCCGCCAAGAGCATGATCGAGCTGAGCCGCGCGCAGGACGAGGAGGTGGGCGACGGCACCACGTCCGTCATTATCCTGGCCGGCGAGCTGCTGCTGGTGGCCGAGCCCTTTCTGAGCCACCAAGTGCACCCGACGGTGGTGATCCGCGGCTTCAACCGCGCGCTGCAGAAGTCGCTGGAGATCGCCAAGAAACTGGCCACCACCATCGACATTGAGAACAAGGAGGACATGCGCAACCTCGTGTAGAGCTCCATCGGCACCAAGTTCTCTCCCCGAGTGGGAAACTTGGTCAGCGACTTGGCGCTGGACGCCGTGCTGACAGTGGCGAGAACGTCGGCCTCGGGCAGGAAGGGAGTGGACGTCAAGAGGTACGCCAAGGTGGAGAAGATCCCCGGCGGAGAGCTCGAGGACAGCCGCGTGCTGAAGGGAGTCATGTTCGACAAGGACGTGACCCATTCCAAGATGCGCCGCCGCATTGAGGACCCGCGCGTGCTGCTGCTGGACTGCCCGTTGGAGTACAAGAAGGGCGAGAGCCAGACCAACGTGGAGCTCACGAACGACCAGGACTGGAACACGCTGCTGCGTCTAGAGGAGGAGTACATTGAGAACCTGTGCGCTCAGGTGGTGGCCATGAAGCCCGACGTGGTCATCACGGAGAAAGGCGTGTCGGATCTGGCCCAGCACTACTTTGTCAAGGCCGGCATTACGGCCTTCCGTCGCCTGAGGAAGACAGACAACAACCGTGTGGCGCGTGCCACGGGCGCCACCATTGTGAGCCGCGCGGACGAGATCCAGGAGTCGGACATTGGCACCAAGTGCGGTCTCTTCGAGGTGCGTAAGCTGGGCGACGAGTGCTTTGCGTTCTTCGAGGAGTGCAAGGACCCTGGCGCCTGCAGCATCCTGCTGCGTGGTGGCAGCAAGGACGTATTGAACGAGATCGAGCGCAACCTGCAGGACGCCATGCAGGTGACTCGCAACGTGGTGTTCGAGCCGCTGCTTCCGCCTGGCGGAGGTGCCACGGAGATGCGTCTGGTCCATGAGCTCAAGAAACACGCCGAGGAGATCGAAGGGGTGGAGCAGTTCCCGTTCCGAGCAGTGGGCGAGGTGCTGGAGGTCATCCCGCGCACGCTGCTGCAGAACTGCGGAGCTGACGTCGTGCGTACGATGACGGCGCTGCGTGCCAAGCAGGCCGAGACGAACGAGTCGTTCGGGGTGGACGATGTGACTGGCAAGGTGACAAAGTCAACGGAAGACGCAGTCCATCAAGACGACCGCGGAGGCGGCTTGCATGCTGCTGCGCATCGACGACATCGTGTCCGGCCTGGCCACGAAGAAGAACTAGGCTTAATAATATACAGGCAACGTTGCTGCTCAGATGGTCAGGTTCGTAGTTTTATACTACGTTGTGGATTTGGATGATACTTCGAAACAGCCAAGAGTCTTGGCCCAAGAACGCCAAGAACGCCCAATACGACAACATTGGTGATGGCAAAATGTTGACACAATAACGGAAAACTTGCAACGCGGGTGTTTTCCATTAGGAAGTTGAAAAGACTCAAGACGAGTGCCATGTTTAACGAGCCATTTTCCAACCTCTTGTGGCAAACCCATGCCGACGCATGATCCGCTAAATCTCTTCGGCCGTCCTCTCGCGCTCCGTCTTGTTGATCAACTTGTTCAAGGTAATGGCCAACCCGTCATTACCTAAATTACCCGACAACCCAAAGAACTCAGTGCGGTTCTCTGGTGTCGACAAGTCCAGCAACACCACTTCGTCGATCCTACTACCGGTAACATCCTTCTGCTGGTATACCGCGTATTTGTTGTTGTTGAACGTGGCCATGAGCCCTTGCGCGTAGTTCGTCGAGCAGACAAACAGCACATTCACCATGGCACCAAACTTTGTCTTAGTCGACTCTTTCAAGTTGCTAAACATCGCATTGAACTTCGCGCACTCTTTATCCAGATCCGTAGATCCAATTCTGTTTTTGCCCTTGTAATTCTTCACCGCCAACCCCAAAGTTAACGTTTGGACTTTATTGCGACGTCGCTTTGTGCCAACCGTTTCAACTTCAACAAAGTGTTGCATGAACAGCACATCCGCGGAAGAGGACTCGGAGAGCGGCTTTAGACACAAACCATTTTCCGCGCTCGAGACCAGCTTTGTAGCAATTTCAGCCATCAGTTTTGGCCATTCGCTAGGGTTCGCAGTCGCCGAGTCGAGCGTAGGAGAATCCAGGTTCGTCTTCCTCCTTGTGATTTTTGGTAAAGCCGCATTGTCGATAGGAAATTGGACATTCTCCAACTTACCAAAAACTGTGTCCTCACCGAAGAAGCTGGACAGGACCGAGCTTGGTCGACGAGGCTCTGAAAAGAGCTCTTGGAACCGCTTTAGGAGAGCCCACTCGAGTGTATTCGCATACGGCAGCGTGATTTTGTCGACAATGGAGTCGATCGTCTTAATGTAATCGCGCAGCGGATGAATAATGCCGGCAATCTCAGCAAGAATTCTTGGTAGCGCGTAAAGCTTGGCTTCGGTGACCGTGCCTTCCCATCCTATATGACAGCGTTCCATAACTCGGGCGTATGAAACTGTTTTCCCCTCGGTGTTGTTCGCTGGCCAACTGAAGTCTTCACTCAAGTTCTTGTTTTCCCCGCTGAGAATAGTTTTTAGCAATTTTTCCAGAACCGGTTTCCAAAACCGTAGCTCGCGACTAACCTTCGCCCACTCTTTGTCAGCATCTTGTGATCCAAAGCTCTTCACTTCGGCAGTGCAAAATTCTTGATAGGACGGATGAGCTTTAAACATGCGGATCATCGTGCGCGGGTGGCCACAGGTTTTCCTGTACACCTCGACAGCAGATTTCTCTACAGCTTCGTCCGACGTCAGCCCCCACCGTTGCTGTAAAGTCTCGAGTTCTGATTTGTCGATCTTCGTCTTGCGAATGATGTCCTCGATTTTGTTAGGGCGGATCAGCTGCAACTTCAGACGAATAAAGCGGTATTTACTGGAGGTAGGATTGTACTCCTCCACATTTCGAAGAAACGGTGCGTAACCAAGCAGTACAAAATAGGCTCCTTTGGTGCTCATCCAAGCCTGCAACACAGTCGAGCAAAAGGTAAAAAGAGATAGCGTGCCTTTTCCTCATCGAATTTGTTGAGCTCGAAGCCTCGCCCAATCTCGTCGAGAACGATAAATACCGGGCCAAAATCGCTTACAACGTTTGCGACGATATCTGTCTTGGCAAGAGCTTCTTCCGACGTGAGATAACTCGGCATTTGCGCTCCGTTTGACAGGTCCAATTGGTCAATCACAGCTTTCGCAAACGCATCATTCATGACCTTCTGGAGCGTATACTCTTCGGGGTACGACTCGATCAAGGCTCGTGCAAAAACAGCTTTTGGACATCCACCACGATCGTCTGTGCTGCACGCAACGATTCCTGAAAACCTTCATCTGCGGGGACGCCCTCCGGCCACTGCTCGATACAACGTCGAATGTAGTGCTTTCCGAATTGACTTTTGCCCAGCCCGAGCTCATTATCTGCCAATGCAATAGGCCAGTCGTCTGCTCGGGCTTTATTCGTGGCACCGAGATACACTTCACGATGCACTTGGCAGAGCTCTGCCACCGCTTGCTCCCGGTTGACAAAATACAGCGACCCATTATTCAGCGCATACACAGGGGCCACCGTCGCTTTCCACCGCGGCTTCGGTGGCTTCGGAACCACCACCAGCACGTGAACTTGGTCCTGACCTGGGAGCTGTCCGACACAGTTTTCAAGACGCTGCAGGGATTTCAGCTTCACGAGCTTCGTGTTCGAGTGTTGTGCGTCCCCATCTTGATCGAGGTCCACAGATGCCGCGCCAGCCTCGTCTAGCCCTAGCCACGCGCCGCTCACCGTCTTCGCCAGGAAGAGCTGCAAGTCCTTGGCGTCGCACGTGATCGTTGCACGGTTCTCGTCCTTGATCGCCTTCTTCAAGTCATCCACGAAGTCGCTCTCGTCCACTCGCACCGAGAACACGCTCTCCTTGCCAACGATCGCACAGAAGAGCTGCGCCATCTTTCCTCGAGCCGGCAGATTCTGGAATGAGGAAGAAGCGAGGGGAATTTCTGGAAAGTAGAAAAATGACGGTATAATGTGCCGCAACCTGCTACTCACAGCCTGCCTACTCTTCCTCTGCTGGCGGCGACGGGTCCTCAAGCAGATCAGGCTGCTCCACCGGAACTTCACAGCGCAGAGTTGGCTTGCTGTCGCCATCACCACCGTCCTCATTGACACCTACGCCACTTCCAGGTTGCAGGCGCTGAGGAGGTGGCAACTGGAACGGCTCGGAGAGGAACTTGACGCCGTCGCCAACGTAGACGTTGAGAAACTTTTGCCCACCGCAATACTCACGGCACCGGGCCAGACCAGACTGCGAACAACGGCAACTTCCCCAACTGAAGGTTGAAGCGTAGCTGGCAACCGATCCACACGCCACGAAGTTGGCTTGTCCTCATTCAGCAAGCGGAGCGGCGGTACAAACTCTTCTCCTTCACGAGGCACTTCCTCTCCGTCAGCATTTGTCTGAGGCGGCAGCGGGGTCATGCGTCCATAGCGAGCATTGAGCTCTTTGGTGAAATGCGACCAACTGCCCAGATCCGCCAACTCCGCAGCAGCCTTGATCTCTGGCTCCTCGGCAGGCACGATCTCACCTTCTTCACTAGCTGTGAAATACCCCGCCGGACAAAGCACAGTACCGGCCGAAATACGAGCGATCTGTGCTCGCAGATAATTCTTTCCAGTCCAGGAAAGGGAGGGTGGCCTAGCACAGGAGCTTCCAAATCGCCTCGAACGTATCGGCGCAGCAGGCGAGCCGCTACTATTTGCTCGCTGCGGACGGGCGGTAACTGCACCCACTGGTAGGCGCCATTGTCCTTCATCACCCAGTAGGTGAGTTTGTTTGCTCCTGTCGCGCCTTCTTCGGCCTCGGGGTCCTCGGGTTCATACGAGGTCGGAAGTTCGCCTTCGGCGACGTAGTAGTCGGCTCCACGACCAAGGAATTTTCCCCAGAACCGCAGATTTACTGTGCCGTTGGTTTGAGCGAGACGCTGCAAGGCTAGCGCTAAGCGAAAAGTTTCGCCCTTGGAGAAGCCCAAGCCAGCCCACTCAAACATGTTTGCTTCATCCAGCAAATCGGCCACTCCAGTCGCAGGCTCTGAAGGTACTTCGTCCTCGGACTTGAGTTTGAGCAGCTCGAACGCCACGTTGCACCAGTTCTCCTGGTGTGATAGCTGTATCAGCAACAACAAAATGTCAGTAGATACTTCTCAGTTGTGGTGGAGTTGTGTGTGCACGTACCGCAAGTTTCTTGATGTTGGAAAGCTGAGTCCCTCCGTCGACCGTGGGCGGCTGTTGCGGCGCCAAGTATCGTTGCTGCTTCACAACAGTCGAGATGTTCTCGAAGGTCTCGTGCAGGTTTTCCGGTCGCTCGACAATGATCTTGAGCAGAACGTCGGCCAGATGGTCATACAGATTCGTGCCGTCAGGTGATTCCTTCTTCAAGAAAGCCTTGGCTTCTTCCAATGTCGTCATGGTGTTCTTGTGCGAGGGTGCAAGTCGATCTGCGGCTTCCTGCTTGCAACAACAAGCTCCGTTTGAACCGTCGCCGCTAGATTTGCTTGTGACCCCACAGAGCACTGCTTGGCAGCGGCAAACGATGGAAACGATAAATAGTGGTTGGATTTGGGTTAGCAGTATCCCGCAGACCCAACGCCTTCCCACGCCATGGTGGAAAAATCTTCACCCAGGTCCGCGCTCGTAGTGTCATAGTGATTGACGCCCGAGGAGAAGGCGGTTGCAGTGCTGGCTCGGCGCGCAGGGACACCTTTTTCTTGACGCGCTTACTCCTCGTGGGCTTTGCGCCCTCCGAAGCTACATCGATTACAGGAATCAGTTGGCGAACACGATTCGTCAATATTGTTTTTATTCGTACCTCGTCGTGGAGATGCAGTCGCTGCCTTCCGCTTTTTGGCTGCTGCGCGACCCTTTGCCCTTCCGGGAAGCTGGTGTCGGGGTGGCTCCGTTCTGTTCTCTGCGAGTAGTTTCTCGTTTTCGCTTCTTCGACTCCCGAAGGCGAGCTGCGTGTCGATCACGGTATGATTTCCCAGACCTGCAGTATGTTAGTCGGGAAGCCTCCACAGAGAAGTAATGGCATGTTATTGACATACCTCTGCCCTGCGAACATCTTGGTGTAGTTGATTTGGCATCTGTAATCCGTTCGCAGGTCTTCCATACAGATAAAGTGATCGAACTCTCGCAAATCTGCGCGCGCAATTCTTGGACGGCTACTGCTTGAAGGTGGCGCCATGGTCTGAAGAGAGATAATGATTGAAGTAAACGATCATTTCCGTGGTGAAAACTCCGAGCAATCGCATGCAAACAGACCTCGTTGTCGGAGATGTCTTCGACGAAATCGCGGCTTGTATTGGCCGTCGAATGGGTATTGGTGCCAGCGTAGGTGTCGGTGTCATCTTCAGATTCATACGCAGCAGCGTATTCATATTGCGATAAATCCGCGTACGGGTTGTTGAGTTCACTAGATAAGGCAAGAAAGTCGATGAGTGCTCGATCGATCCCCTAGTGCGAGTTAATAAATACCTGTCGTCAATGACTCCTCCTCTCGGGCTTGAGGCCAAATCGATAAATCCTGAATCTGCTCGAAATAAGAGAATATGTTAGGCATATCATGGAAAAGTAATGCCGGAGCAGTTGAAACAAACCTGTTTGCAGAGCAGTCTCGCAGAGTTCACACTGTGTGCTTCCGGGGATTTGGATTGGTACAAACTGGGCATTCCAGCCCTTTGCCTGCGCTCTCTGCGGTGTCTTCTCGTTCATTCATGCAGATCTCGCAACGAGTGCTGTCAGGAGGATTAAACGATGTGCATGCAGAGCACGACCACCTTTCGCCTTGAGGACTGATTGATACCCGTCCGCCAGGCCGCTTGTTAGTAAAACAGGCCTGGCACTCAGTCAGCGCCGGGGCATTGAGCGTTCGGCAAATATGACATGCCCACATCAAGGACGAGGACGTAGGTGGATCTACAGACTTAATGTCGGCAGTAGCTTTCGAGCGACTGCGGCCGCAACTTACACATTCCGCAGCAATTTCGTCGTTGGGATTGGTGCAAAACTGGCACACCCATGGATCCTGTATAATTGACTCTTGCTTGCGCGGTAAATATCGTGGTGCTTCGTCACTTTCGTCGTCTGTATCGCTCAAGTCCAGCCCTGCAGTCGCCAGCTTCTCTTCGATCGCTGGTTGCTGCGCAGGGATCACCTTGACGCATCGAGGCGGCGACTCAGGATCACTCACGATCTCTTCAGCTGCTACATCGTTCTCTACCATGACTTCAACGTCATCCATCGGCAGTGGTGCATTGTCAAACACGCCAGCTCCAGCCCCCAACAGATTGAAGCTCGGCTCCTCCACCTCTTCCTGACCGTCTTCTTCAACGTGGTTCATCTGTTCCTGTTTTGACGTCTCTATCTCTCTCTTCTGCTCGATACCCTCGACAGAATGCAACTCTACTTTCTCCTGCTGCTCCCGAATGTCTGCAACCTCCGTCTTAGAATCTGACTGTAGCCATTTCTGCATGTGCTGCCTTTCTGGGGCTATTCCCCCCTCCAGGCTTCCACGACACTCTTCTCCTGTTAACCACCAGTCTAGGTTCTTGTATCCATGAATTAACCTCTTTGGCACCTTTTAGCGCGGACTGTATCGGCCTGGAGCAGAAGAAAACGCCGGTATTGTGTCTGCTATTTGTTGGCGTCTTGTTGGCGGGCTCTACTGAGGCCGGTTCTGGCTTGGTGGGTATCTTCTTTTGTGTACTCCTCGCTGGACGATCATTGTTGCAGGCAGCGCAGAGATCCACGTCGCTAGGGTTCAACAGCGTGCACAGCGGACAGCTCCATTCCTCCTCCGGCAGCGGCGAGTTCCTTGTCCGCGCCATTTTCAAAAAGTGGCGAAATGGTACCCGCGCAAAAAATGTACCAATGGCATCTCATTGGTTGAAATTACGGATTAATTAAGTACTCAATTAACAACTCACTTCCAACTGATTCAGTAGTGCTGAACATCATGCACTCATCAGCCACTCGTGCTTCAAGAGCTGCGTTGCCGTCAGGCGTGACCCGGGCGCAATGTCCAGCATGCTCTGCACGAAGCTCTTGGCCGCAGGAGAGACGGCCTTCCACTCTGGCTGGTCGTACCAGATCGCGCCCAGGCTGATGAGCTTGAACAGCTCGGCGCTGTTCTTGGCCTCGTCGAACGGCACGAGGCCCGTCAGCATCATGTAGGCCAGGATGCCCGTGCTCCAGATGTCTGCGGGCGTGCCGTACATGCGGCCCGACACCAGCTCAGGGCTCAGATACTGCGGCGTGCCGCACATGGACTGCAGTCGGTGGCTTGCGAGATGCAGCTCCTCGGACAGCCCAAAGTCCGCGAGCTTGACCGTCAGATTGCAGTCCTCGTCCTCCGTCAGCAAGACATTCTCGGCCTTGATGTCGCGGTGGACGTGGCCCATCGAGTGGCAGTACTCCAGCGCCAACAGGATCTGCTTAATCAGCTTTTGGCGAGATGTTCTGGGATGACGTGCTGCTCGTCGAGCAGCTCGCGGATGCTGCCGCGGTCGCAGTAGTCCAGCACGAGCAGGTACTTGCCGTCTTCATTGTAGAAGCCGTGGTGCGAGATGATGTTTGGGTGTTTGAGGCGGTTGAGCGCGCCGACTTCGGCCACCAGCACCTCGCAGTCTTCTGTGGTCATGGCGTCGTCGTCGATTACCTTGACGGCGTAGGTCTCTCCTGTCTGGCGGTGGGTCGCCTGGAAGACCGTGGCGAACTGGCCCAAGCCCAGCTCCGGGCCGAGCTGGTACAAGTCGTTAAAGTCGGCTTCAACGTCGTCAACGCCGCTGGCCTCTTTCATCGTGCGCATGGCGTTGGATGCGTCCACGACATGGTCGCTGACGCTGTTGACGAACCGGTCGATCAGTCCGTCCTGCTT